>LYNE01003896.1:11435-25972 GCA_001662545.1 Rosa x damascena
AAACAAAACAACTTAAAAGGAATGTTTTCAATTAAAAAAATAATAGAGATCCTCATCACGCTCTCTATATTTAGGAGCCAAATAACTAAAAGTTAAAATTGAGAGTCACTCAGTAGTCTGGTTCAACTGCTGAAATGGAAAACTAGTTAAGAGCATCTTCAACAATTCTAGCCATTTCTGAGTCAAATTTTAGCCAAAGTAGCTAACAAGTCATTTTGGCATGTCTTCATCAGTTCTCTATATTTTAGCTAATTTTGAATTTATATTGTTTTTAAATAAAGAATAAATAGTTTAAATATATTAATAAATTTGATTAAATTCAGTTTACTCACTCAAACTTTGAGTCGAAAATTAGTTTGGTCCCTATTTTTTTAATCACATTGGTCCCTGTGCTTCCAATTCGCATAAGTCAAGTCTAAATTTCAAATTTTCCTCCAAATGTGACGTCACATGACATAGGGCCCTACTTTTCTGCATTTGACCATCCTAGAAGACTAAATTTCCAAACTAACCTTTGGACCCAAATTCACAAAAAAAAAAAAAAAAAAAAAAAAAAAAAAAAAAAGGAAGAATACTCTCCTAAATAGGCTCTCTGTGTGTCATCATCCCCGTTTCTCATGCAAATCGCTGGTGATGAAAGCTTCATTCTTTCCATTCCGACAATGAAACAGAACAACCCTCAGTAAAAATAAGTTAAGAAGATGAATTTCTTGGATTTTGCAGCTTATGAAGAGCTGCACATAAGGAAAAGGAGAGTCCTTTAAGAAAGCAACTTTGAATTCTTGGATTTTGCAGCTCACTAGTTCTACCCAGCTATTACTATCTCAGCTAAGTACTTTGAAGAAACAAGTGAAGTTCCACAATGCTTCAACTGAAAATTGTACAATCCCCAGCTAGGCTAGCCTATCAAATCTCAATTCACTTGCTTTTAAAAACCCTACGCCTCCAAAAGTCCTTTTACAGCAGCAGCCTTCTTCTTCTTCACAACATTCCAATATCTCCCCATTGCGGGTCTCTCTCCTCTCCCCCTCCCAAGAGCCCAATCCCTTCTAGTTCAAACGGCCTCCCTTGCGTCTATATGGTACATCTTCTCAGCCTCCTCAAATTTCTTGTCTTCTCATGGTAAAGAGCATATGCCTGGTACAAAAGAGTGTGCTTCGTCCTAATCCATTTCGCCTCCATCGTCCTCAAAAGCTCTCTCGGATCCTCCATAAAATCCATCTACTCCACACAAAATAGCAAACACCCAAATCAAAATCTCACACTACACCCAATTACAATCAACTAATCAATGCTTCCGTGGCGGACTACCTATTGACCCAAACCACGAGCTTGATCCTATTCAAAACTATCCATCTCTGAATTCTTCGCCGTTGTCGTTAAGGATCTAAATCTCTCTGCGTTTCAACATCTCAATGAGTGTGCACTGTCCGATTCTTGTCACACACAGCCGGGTTTCCGACGTGAAGCTCTCAGATAAGTGGGTATCAGACACTAATTCATCACCTAGATCACTGCTGTATTGGGTTTTGATTTTTGATCTGGGTTTCAATAAAGAGCCTCTGATTTTGATGTGGGTGATTGGAAATTGATGGGAAGTTAGCTAAAGATGAGTTCTTTGGAAAGTGGGGTTCCATTGAAGAGAGATCCTCTTCTTGGTTCTTCTTCTAATGGTGGTAGAAGTAACTGACACCTGTTTTTACCGAGACCCAGATCGAGGTGGCTTTGCACTGTGGCTGTGTTTCTCTTCTTTTGGTTGTTTTCCAAATGTTCTAGTCTGATGTCATCTTCGTTGCCGCCCAATTCAGCACCACCACAACCGACGTCGAGAACAACTTCGATAGTACCCACCACAACTTGAAGAGGAGCTGGAAAGAGAAGATCAAGTGGAATCGGACGGTGACGATGAAGTGGTCAAAGATGAGGGGCTTTTGGGTTTCTGTACGAGCAGAGAGAGTTCGAGAGCTCAATTTTATTTATTTATTATTATTTTCTTTTATGAATTAAGCCTCAAAGGTTATTTTGAGAATTTAATCTTCTTGGAGGGTCAAAGGTTGAAAAATGGGCCCCAATGTCGGCTCAAACTCAGTATGTGACGCCAATGAGAATTTGGAGTTTGGACTTGGCTGATGCGATTTGGAAGCGCATGGACTAATTTGGCTAAAAAAAAAGTGTGACCAAACTGATTTTAGCCTTCAAGTTCAAGGAATTAAACTAAATTTAATTCTTATAAATTATATAAAATAACTCAAAAGAAATGTTTTAAATTATAGAGAGCCAAATGAAGCTCTCTATATTTAGAAGCGATATAGCTAAAAGTTATAATAAATAGCCACTTAATTAGAAGTTTGGTGTAGCTGCTAAAATAGATAAAAAAAAACTATATATGTTCTCCAAAATAGCTAAGGAGTCAAAATAGAGTGTCTGTAACATGCTCTCTAAAATAGCTAAGGAGTCAAAATAGAGAGTTTGTTAAAGATATTCTTAGCTAGTCCACTACACTACCTAGGTACGCCCATGGTGGTCGAACTGTGGAGTTCTAACTGAGTCAGGGAGCAAGCTGTTATAGCTTAATTGGTGGTTAATGGTATTTTTGGTTAGGGCAAGTAGCTTTGATATTTGGGTTAGTATTTTTTTTGGTTGAGTTTAGTAGTTTTTGGGATGGAAGTCAGTAACGTTGTGAGTTTAGTGTCGGCCTATAGCTTTGGGGCATGTAGCTTTTGTATTTTGGGTTAGTAGCTTTCAGGCTACTTTCAGTAGTCTTTAGGGTAGAAGTTGATCAGCAGGTTATAAGTTGATGTAAGGTCCATATATAGCTTTGGAGACACATCGTGGCAGGACAATTTTCTCTGTAAGATTCTGAGATAAAATTGTGACGGCTTTGTGTTTAAGGTTTAGAGTTTTCAAAGTGGGTTTATGTGGATTGAGGGAAGACACAAAAAAAAAAAAAGAGATTATGATGGAGAGGGAAGTGTGGTGATCGATGTAGATGTCTTCAAGATCAAAGCCGTTATCTTCAATGAAAATATCGATGATGATGGTAGGAGGGAAGTGAAGTGAGAAAGTCATAAGTGAGAGAATAGAGAGAGGTAAAATCCGAATAGGAGAGGATCGAAAGAGCACATAACGAGTCTTAAATAGGTATAGGAGGTGAGATCATCATTGTAAATTGATGAGAAGTGAGACAAGGTAACACAAGAAACTAAAATATGAACTAGGTAAATGCTAAATCAAAATGAAAAGAGATGTTTCCGTTTCTTACAATTATGAGCTTCTTCTACATCTATATGAGCTGCTAGTTCAAGACTATTTTAAAGGTCTAATAGTTCTTTTGAAATTTGGGTAAAGCGCTTTTAAACGAGGAAATACTTGTAAAGTGCTTCTCATAATCACTTTGAAGTGCTTCTTATCCTACTAAAAATACATTCTATATTTTTGTAATTTTTTTCAGGACTAATTTTAGTTTACCCCCCTGAGATTTGGGTCCAACATCATGTTAGTTCTTGTGGTTTCAATTTAATCAGAAACACACCTAAGCTTTTTAATTTTATCAGCTGTGTCCACTTTCTCAACCTCCGACCAAATTGTACGTTAACTCTGACGATGGAGCCCACTTTAGGGGCTAAAATAGTCATTTCTAGATTAAAAAAAAAAACTCAAAGCAACACCTCCATCATCTTCTTAGCTGAAAAAACAACCCTAATCCCTAATCTAATTCAAATCAGAAGCCCCTTCTCTCCTCCTCTACATCTCTCTCAAAAAATGAAGGAAAACAATCCACTTCAATTCAAAAAGCCGAAGCAAACTCTGGCAACTTTTCGCTGCTCTCTCTCAACGATTTTCTCAATTTCCATTTTGGATGACGGCAGACTCAGCCTAGCCTTCAACGGTGATGTGGCGGTGGCTACCAGGACAGGGAAGGTGGTGATGGGAAGGACTGAGGGACACGAGATAAATAGCTGGATAAGATTGAGGGACTGACGATTGAGGTGTTGTTTCATCTGTTTCATTGAATTCGAGAGGACAATTGTGGAAGGCGAAGCCAAAGCCGAATTAGAGAAAGAATTGAGGGCAGTTTAGGAGGAGTTGGATTCGGGCCTTTCGGGTTTTTGATGGGAAGTGGAGGAGAGGTTGAAAGAGAGCACCAAGATAAAGAGGGTGGCCATTTTGCAAAGAGTTAGATTTGGGCCTTTTCGGTTTTTGATGAGAAGTGGAGGCAATGAGCATTTATTGGAGGGTTTTGGGGATAAGTTGGATGGAATGGGATCTAGCGCTAGTGACAAGTCTGATAGCAGTGAGTGTGAAGAGAAGGTTTTTTTAGTCTGGTGAGTTTAGCTTGTTTTGTTTAGGTTCAAGATTCTCTTAAGCTAATTTGTACGTTTTAGAAGATTGGAAAAAAAGAATAAGAGATTACAAGAATCAGAGGAAGAAGATCGACATGGTCCTTGGGCACAACAAAATCAGTGGAAAAAGAAGATGGGGTTGCAAGCGTAATTTAGCTCCGAAGCATGGGCCCAGTGACCAGCTTTCAAGTCGCATCGTCAAATTTAACATCCAATTTGGACGGAGGATAAGAAGTTAGGACACAACTAATGAAATCATGAAATTAGAAAGCTTAGGGTGTTAATTTCCAATTAAATTGAAACTATAGGGACTAACATGATGTTGGACCCAAACCTCGGGAGTAAATTGAAATTAATCTTTTATTTAATATCTATAAATAAATTTTTATTAATTCAAAAACGTAACGACCCAATTTAAAAAAATCTTTTATTAAATCAATTAATAATTACTACTTTGATTTTTTTTTTATGAAAAAAGATATAATCAATTATAGATTAACCACTATACAATTTATTTGCATACATAGCTGCCACATGCAGTTCAACTATATTTGACACATACATTGGTGACAAGTCTCTCTTTCAAATAACAGTACAAAGGTAAAATTCGTTCTTTACCAGTATACTTCCAAACAAAATAAGATCAACCTAATGGTCTAATAATCATGTGGTTTTGCCTGAAAACAACGGCTACCAATACATAAGGGAAAATTTTAGGAACTGTACACCACATATGGACCACTCCGAAGATCAATACATTATCTTTCAAAGAAATCAAAACGGTACATGAAGTTGCAATCTCGACCTAAAATTGGTAAATATCGTTACATCCTCCGTTAGTTAGTGTGATTATGGTCAAATTTGTAAGGGCAAATCCGTCTCTTCAAGGATTGATAAAAAAGCAAAAGGAAAAAAAAAACAAGAAGAAGAAGAAGAAGGAAGAAGAAGGAGAAAAAGAAGGAGGAGGAGGACGAGAAGAAGAAGAAGAAGAAGGAAGAAGGTTAACGGTGTTATTGACGCCATGTACTAAAAATGTGTCGGGTTTTGAAAGTCATGTACCGCTTTGATTTCTTTGAAAGATAATGTACCGATCTTCGGAGTGGGCCATATGTTGTGTACAGTTCTTAAAATTTTCTTAGTACATAATTATACAATATAATAATAATGGGTTGCCATCGCATGCCCGTTAGCTGTGTGGTGGCTATCAAAGCCTAGGGCTACCTAAGCCTGATGCATTATCATGCTAATAATGGAGTGCCATTGCATGTCCTTTAGCTATATCTTTGGCTACCAAACCTAGGGCAACGTAAGCCATATACATTATCATAATAATAATGGACTGCCATCGCATGTCCTTTAGCTATGTCTTGGCTACTTAAGTCTGATGTATTATCCTGATAATAATGAGCTGCCACTACACACCCGTTAACTATGTCATGGCTATCAAGCCTAAAGCTACCTAAGCCTAATAATTGTGCCATTAATCATGGTCACATTATTTAAATATGCACATTGCCAACACCGTCTTCTTATTGACCAAATAATCATACACACACACACACACACACACACACACAGATATATATATTGTTAAATAAATAAAAGATTAGGCGATATTAGTTCCTCTGTAGCATCCGATTTGGGGGTCTAGTGCCCACCCACAATTCTTAAGGAAAGAGGGCCACTATAACCGGGAGCCACCGCCCATCTCTCTATTTATAAATTTCTTGAAAATTAGGAAGATACAATGGGAAGCAAAAACCTAACCCTTATAGAATCAACAAACAATATTGAAAACATAAAAAAGACAAAAATAATCAAAATAAAAGAAGCACACTGATCATCTAAAACAACAATTAGGCATAGAAGCTATGTCTCTATCATAGCCAGAAGCAAGGAAATTTGGTAGAGAATTCTACCAAATTGAACCATTATTTGTCCCTCCATAATTAGCAAGCTTGTTTGCCATAGAATTGCCTTCCTGAAATATTGTGAGAATTGGAAATTAATCTATTGTGACATGTGAATGCGATATAATCATGGGATTCGTAGCCTCCAAGGAACCTGATTTGGATTATTAAAATGGTGGACAACCAAGGAGGAATCAATTTCTAGCCAAACATGTGTCCAATTTCGCACCCAAGAAACCTAAAAGCTTCAATAGCAGCAGGGATCTCTGCATCTATTGCACTACGAATTACAATATTGAAAGACAATGCACCCAAAAAGGCACCATTTGAATCCTAGTAAATGCCTCCATATCCTGGCAAGTCTACACTACGAAAAAACCCATCAATTCTCTAGATTCATATACATGTACATAATAAACACTTTTATTTAAATAGACTTGAATTAATGAAATATTCTAGCAACCAAAATGAACTAGAATATAGAAGCTTCAACTAACTTTGTAAACAAAAGAGAACACAACAACTCTATCACCTCATATTCAACAACTTATTATTAAGCCAATAGATTATTATCATTTCACAATCAAATAAGCCTTCATCCAGATTAACTTCTATTTCTAATTACTTTCTCTATTCGATAAAATACCTCAGTCCAACAAAATAAAATCGTTTAGTTCACCATGTTGGCTAATGAACAAGAGTTCAACAATTAATTTCACAATTTTACAACAATTCAAACGACCCTAGTACGAAGAGAGCTCTCTCTCCTTGTTTTGTTTCAGTCGCCGCTAGGGCTCAATTTTCATTCAATCTGATCGGTCTCCAACACTTGTTCTATTCTTTCAATCCCTCTTTCTCCCAATCTATCACCTATCACTCATGTCCTTTCCATCTTCTCCACCCAATTCTTCTTTTCTCCCTAATTCCAAATGGTATGAGGTGTGGAGGCTGTCAAGTCAAAGATTGGTCAAGGCTAGAGCCTTTGCTGGTGGCAGTGAGGATCCTTAGCACTACTTCTCGGTGATGGAATCCCTTCTAAACCCAGTTTACCACTTCTTGTCGATCAGTCTCGGCTAATCCAACTATCATTCCGGCAATACATTTTTATGTCCTAGATTTCCCAAATCTGGTCATTTTCTGAGCGTGGATTGGTTGATCCAGGAGGCAATTGTGATGCTTGCGCAGGATAAGCCGGCGATTTTTGTGATGGCAGCGGTACTAGTGGATGCTTTCCTATTATTGGAAATAGTTTGCTGGCATGGTGGCTAAGGCTTTCTTGAGCCATAAAGTTTGGTCTCGGGCCTGATCTTGGGCTTGGGAGCCCACTAGTCTTGATTTTGTAGTTTAGCTATTTTGGGATCGGGAGTGGGATCCCGAGCTCATTAGTTTGGTTTATTTTTAGTTTTAATAATGGACTAATGTTAGGAGCATAATATCCGATGTTTATAATGTTTAAACCCTATATTTTGCTAAGTTATTTCTTTTAACTTGATCAATTTAACTTAGTATGTGTCTTATAGGTAAAATGGAATCTCAAAGTCCAAAAATGACTAAGGGAAGTGCAAAGTGGCGCAGAAATGAAGAAATGGAAGAACTTCCAGTTTGACTAGGAAAAGGAATCTCAATTGGAGTAGGAGTCTGAAGCTGACTTGGACTAGGAGTTCTACTTGAACAAGGAAACTCAATTCTACTCAGATAAGGAAACCTAATGTGACAATGAGTCCCTGTTGAATAAGGATTACTTAAGAAGGTTCTGGAAGAGTGTAGAAGCATCTCGAGAAAGAAGTTCGTATTCGACTAGGAAACGTGATTGCATATGGAGTTCTACTTGCATTAGGAGTCTTGTGGAAGCTAGGAGACGTCTTGGAACATTCAAGAAGCATCCAGAAGTGATGTGAAGATCATGTACAAGACATGAGCCGTGCAATATATATGTAAATTCGGAATTTTGAATCAAGATGGAGTTTGGATTTCGGATTTGAGTTGGATTTGGTTATGCCATGAGATTCTTGAAGCTTCTAGGGATTTCTTGACTTCAAGACTTCCATGAAGGAAGGAGGACATGGATTGGAGATGGTGATGCGTTCTTGATGATGTGGAATTATTTTATTGGTCAAAGGATGTTTCAACCAGTCAGAAAATTAGAAGGAAAATCTGAATCAACACAACTTAAGAGAACTCAAGTAAGATCGAATTGGGAGAAGTATTGAATGTCACATTATAAATACATGATGCTTTTGACATCTCAAGGTTCACCTTTTTCTCCACAATTTTGGTTTCTCACTTGTGTTCTCTCTAGTTTCAGGTTTTTCACAACCTTCAAGGAGCTTTGCCGTGACCATCCACATTCCTTGCCGTGATCATCACTTGTGCACCACCTTAGAGCTGCTTTGGATCTTTGGGATGTGACTAAGGGATGTTCATACCACCTCTTCCATGTATTTTTCACGGTTTAGTCTTTTTTGTAGTTAGAAAATCTGCTTTGGAATTTCTTTTGTGTAAACCGAAACTATGAGTTGACAATCTGATTTATAGATGCAATTTTGATGTTCTTTTCAATGTTTCATGTGTTCTTGATCTTTGTTAGTTGCCGAGACTATGGAATGTGTTAATGTCTAAGATCTAGCGGTGGCTAAACCTTGGTTAACGCTGATCTGATGGGCGGACCGGTACTTGTGATATAATCGACACTTCTGCTACCTGTCAAGTAAAATACAAAGGGTGTCAGAGGGAGACTGCGTTGGGCGGTCTTCTCTTCTCCGATGCCTAAGTTAGTCAATGTATTTGTGTTGACAAGATAATAGTAGGTAAGTAGTAAATGCGTAATTAATGAGGAGAGATGAGAGAACCTTTTATAGGTGAGGAAGAGGTCGATCTCTTCCATGTTTTCGATATGGGACTGATATGCTTCAGTTCCCAGCTTCTGGAGCTTCTGATGCCATCTTGACGCTGCGCGTGGCGACGCGTCGGTGGTGATTTGGGGATGAGCCGGGGCTCAGGCGGTAGCCTGCTTGGCTGTGCTTCCTTAGGTCACTCGGCTGGTGGGAGTTGGTACCACTGGCGGTAGCATGAGCATGTCTCATTAAAGCTAATTATGCTTGGCAAATGCTCATGTAAGTACAACTCCCCCAAGTCCCCACTCAAGGAGGGCAATCTTGGTTGAGGAGTTGCCTAGCGGTTTGAAGTGTTACTTCCGCTAGACTTGCAAAACCATAATTAGCGTCAGTGGGTTGTTAACCATGGACTTACTGAGCAAACGCTTTATACCCTTTCGGGTAGGCCCCTGCTAGGTCCCCCAGGGAGTCCCCCACTCCCCGGCTAAGATAGACATCTGTTTGGTTGGTGTATTGTTTGGTGAGGGGAGCTGCATTGAGCAGTGGGTGTTGGGTAGCGAGCCCAATCTTTGGTACCTGAGTGGCGGGGTCAACATGCTTAATCAAGGCCATCGTAGACTTTTGACTTGTCCTTGTGTCCCTAAGGGACGTAGCCTAACTGAAACGCCACTTAGCAGTCGTCGTCAAAATGGGCGTTGATAATAAGTGGCAAGCAGTGTTGCGGGGACCGGCTTGATGGTAGCCCAGTGAGCGGTGTTGCGCTCAGAAGATATTGTAGCGCTTGCAAGATAGAAGGGGAGAAGTCCCGCTAGCGGAGTTTCGCTTAGCAGAGACTGCCTCACTTACAAGATGAAAAGGGAGAATTCTGCTAGCGGAGTTGCGGTTAGCGGAGACTCTTACTTGCAAGATGAAAAGGGAGATGTTCCACTAGCGGAGTTGCGCTTAGCGGAGACTGCCTAGCTTGCAAGATGAAAAATGAGAAGTTCCGCTAGCGGTGTTGCACTTAGCGGAGACTCTTACTTGCAAGATGAAAAGGGAGAAGTTCCACTAGCGGAGTTGCGCGTAGCGGAGACTGCCTAGCTTGCAAGATGAAAAATGAGAAGTTCCGCTAGCGGTGTTGCACTTAGCGGAGACTGCCTCGCTTGCAAGATGAAAAATGAGAAGTTCCGCTAGCGGTGTTGCGCTTAGCGGAGATTGCCTCGCTTGCAAGATGAAAAGGGAGAAGTTCTGCTAGCGGAGACTGCCTCGCTTGCTAGATGAAAAATGAGAAGTTCCGCTAGCGGTGTTGCACTTAGCAGAAACTGCCTTGCTTGCAAGATGAAAAGGGAGAAGTTTTGCTAGCGGAGTTGCGCTTAGTGGAGATTGCCTCGCTTGCGAGATGAAAAATGAGAAGTTCCACTAGCGATGTTGTGCTTAGCGGAGATTGCCTCGCTTGCAAGATGAAAAATGAGAAGTTCCGCTAGCGGTATTGCACTTAGCGGAGACTGCCTCGCTTGCAAGATGAAAAATGAGAAGTTCCGCTAGCGGTGTTGCGCTTAGCGGAGACTGTTGCTTGCAAGATGGAAAGGGAGAAGTTCCGCTAGCGGTGTTGCGCTTAGCGGAGCTTGTCCCTCATTGGTGAACTTCCTCTTTGACGGTTACTTCGGGTAGACGCTTCGTCTGACGGCGCCCGACACATGGCCATCATGTATTGGGGTAGCGTGTAGGATAGCGTTTCCTCAGCACGCCCGTATCTTTGCTATTAATGTGAGTAATTATTGATTTTGTAACTGAGGCGAGGCCTCGGTTAATCTGGAGAGTAAGTGCAAGCGTGGGGCATGTGTACGGCTGTCGTGCGTGTCTTTTTTCAGCGGAAGGCCTAGATTGGTTTGATGTTGACATAAAAGAGGGGGAAACCGAGTGGTTTAACACTTCACACTTTGAACTAATCCGAGGAGGAGATTTTGCAATTCAGTGAAGTTATCACCCTTTGGAGGGCGAAGACCTCCTGAAGCGAAGACGAGCGCGCCAGAGTTTCCATCTTTGAGGTTGGTAGCCTGAATCTCGTCCCTGTTTTATTGGGTTTTCTTTTTTTGTTTGTTTCTGCCAGTTTGTGTTTTTTGGTACTTGGAGTGATTCCTGGCCTTCCTTGGTGTGTTCTGAGGGTGTGGCATGATGTTTAGGGATGGGTTTTGGTGTTTGAGAGGGGATTGAGGTTTCTTGCTTTGCTAGATGGTCGAATCTGGGTTTGAGTGTGTGCGTTTTGTTCTGGTTTTGGCATTTTTTGGATTTTCTGGGAATGGGTGTTCTTGATGTTCTTGGCTACAATCTGACATAGGCATAGTTTAGATCGTTGTTGAACTAACTTACCTGGGTTTTAGGGTTTGTGATGGCTAGCGTCATAGAGATCTCGAGCAGTGAGGATTCCGGGTATGACATGTCGCTCAGCGTGGCGGATAGGATATTTATTGACTCGTTGCATCCGTCTGCCCATGTAGGAACCTCACTGTCTGAACCTCTACAAACAATACCTTAGGAGGTAGCAATGGGTCGTGCCCGGCGTCCAGAGAGCCCTAGGGAAAGGGAGGACGTTGCCGCCCGTAATAGGCTCGAGCAGAGGCTAGCGAGCAATAGCGCCGCTAGTGGTTCCGCTGGAGGGGAAGAGGTCGGCGGTGAAGAGATTGAGTCAGCCTGGGTCCTCCGTGACGGTACCCCAGTTGACGAGGTGGGAGGGCCGATGACTGTGGCCGCCATCAACCGTCTGAAGCGGGTGTTTCGACTTCCTGGGGTTGTGAAGTTACGACCGCCGATGAAGGATGAGAGGGCGTTGATTTTGACAGCAGGGCATGTTGCTGTGCACAAGGAGATCTTCCGCCAGGGAGTGACGTTTCCCCTACTGCCAAACCTCCAAATTTTGGTTTGCGAGTTCGACCTCTCTTTTGGGCAAATTTGTCCCAACATGTGGCAGTTGCTGATAGCGATGAACTCGCTCTGGCGTTTGTCGGGATGTGAAGGGCCGACCATGGCTGAAGTACTTCACTTCTACGAGCTTGTGTACGTGAAGCGCCAAGCGGGCAAGTGAACTTGAGCCGCTGAAGTAAGTAATGCAGAACCCTGAGCACTCCGAGTCCCTCAGCAAGTAGGCCATTGAGCTCAGCGAGTTCGACATTGACTACAAGCCAAGGACCTCCATGAAAGGCCAGGCGGTGGCAGATTTCATCGCTGAGCTCACCGAGCATCAGGATGAACCCAACCTAAGGGCAGAGGCCAAAGTAGAAATGGTAACCGCTGAGGAACCAGCCCCCCAGCAACAGTCAGACTGGAACCTCCATGTGGACGGTTTTGCTTGCGCTAAGGCCTGCGGCACCGGAGTCATCTTGACGGGGCCAGGGGGGCTAAACATGGAATACGCGTTAAAGTTCAATTTCAAATCCTCAAACAACATGGCGGATTATGAAGAGCTCATTGCAGGCTTACTCCTCGCCATCGACTCAGGGGCTGATAGTGTCAACATATTCAGCAACTCCCAACTAGTCGTTAACCAGGTCAACGACAGTTTCCAGGCCAAGGACTAGCAGTTAGTGGCATACTTGGGGTACGTCAAGACGCTTCTCAAAAAATTCAAATTTCACACCATCATACAGATCCCCAGGGAAAAGAACGCCAAGGCTGATTCACTGGCAAGACTAGCAACCGCTCAACCACACCAAAGTCCAGCGGACACAAGGGTGGAATGCCTTGACAAGCCAAGCATCACAAAAACCCTAGCGGAGATTTTCAATATTGAGGTCAATCCCAGCTGGATGGATGAAATCATCGAGTACAAGCTCAACGGAACACTGCTAGCAGACAAGGTCGAAGCGCGGCAACTTAAGCGGAGGGCAACCCGCTATAACATCCAAAATGGCAAGCTCTACTGCCAAGGATTCACCCATCCCAACCTCCGGTGTCTGACCCAGGAGGAGGGAAAGGTCGTGCTAGCAATGATACACGCCGGGGAATGTGGAAACCACTCAGGCACCAGGTCTCTGGCCAATCGCACAATGCGACAAGGCTACTTCTGGCCCACGCTGGGCGATGACGCCAGAAAGGTGTCAAGGTCTTGCCACAAATGTGAACAATACGCTGACCTCCCCCATGCCCCGACGGAACCTCTGTCAATCATCATTGCCCCATGGATCCACTCCACGTGGGGCCTGGACTTGCTTGGAAAATTCCCAACTGCCAAGGGCCAGTTCTAGTACATCATTGTCGCCATCGACTACAATAGTAAATGGATAGAGGCGGAACCGCTAACGGCAATAACAACTGCCAAGGTAACTCACTTCCTCTGGATGAACATCTACTGCCGCTACTGCATTCCCCACACAATCACCACAGACAACGGCACACAACAGGGAACTCATATCTTTCACCGCTAACCTGGGCACCAAGATGAGTTTTGCATTTGTCGCTCACCCCCAAACCAACGGCCCAAGTCTAAGCAGCAAACAAGATAATCAAGAGACTGCTAAAAAAGAAACTCAACGACGCCAAGGGTTTATAGGCGGAGAAGCTCCCGGAAGTTCAGTGGGCCATCAAGACTACCCCAACTTCAACCACCGATGAAACACCATTCTGTATGATGTTCGGAACTGAGGCCTTCCTACCCATTGAAGTCACCCAACCTACCGCTAGGGTAGAGGGCTATTGCTCTGAGACCAACAGCGAGGGCGTCAACCACGACAAAGACCCCCTCGAGGAGAAACGCCACAAAGCCCATTTGCACAACTTGCAAAACAACCAACGGGTATCGCGTTTCTACAACGCCATAGTCAAAGCCTAGAACCTCCAACTGGGGGACTGGGTAATGAAGGAAGTTATTCCACCGCCAACGGCACTCCGTCCAACTTGGGAAGGACCATACAAAATAGTGGAAGTTAGGCCTCATCAAAATAGTTGGTAGCGGGCTTGGGCCTGGCTGGGCCTTACTCCATTTTTAAATAGTAGCGAGCCGGGTCGGGCCGGGCTTTATTGTAAATTGAAGGATCCAAGCCCATCAATTTAATGCGGGCCTCGCAGGCTTTTTCGGGCCGGGCCGGGCTAAGCCTTGCGGGCTTTTTTGGGGCGGGCCTTGCGGGATTTATTTACAAATAAATCTTTAAAGATAATATTTTTTATAAACTTATATTTATATATCATACACTCCAAAGAGAAACCTCTATCAACTTAAATAAAATTGGAAAACCGACCGTTGGATGAGATTATTATAATAAATTATGAGTGTGGTAAAAAATTTAGCCAATTTCACCATATTTTTGAATCCGATCGAAGTGGTCAACAGTCGTCACGTGTATGTTTTCTTGGTTGACCGATGGCATGTCGACCGCGAAACATGCTTATTTTTTCACATCATGTCTGTAAATATTCCATCGATGGATGTGCGTGGACATAAGATAAAAATTTCAATTTTAATTGCAAAGATGTTGGCC
>LYNE01003896.1:26042-37624 GCA_001662545.1 Rosa x damascena
TAAAAAATTTAGCCAATTTCACTATATTTTCGAATCCGATCGAATTGGTCAACCGATATGTAGAATATATATATGCACTAATGCACATATTCTATATAGAAGTATAAGGACTTCCACACACACACACACACACACACACACACACATATATATATATATATAAACACACACACACACAAATATATATATCTATGTGTGTGTGTGTATATATTTATAAATACACACACACACACATATCTACATATATATATATATATATATATAAACACACACACACACATATATAAAATATTTTACGGGCTTTTACAGGCCGGGCCTAGCGGGCTTTTACGGGCCGGGCCTAGCGGGTCTTTGGCTGGCCGGGCCTGGTTTTTGGGGGCTTTTGGCGGGCCGGCCCACTACCCACCGAGGTGGGCTTTTTAAGGGGTCAGGCCTGGCTTTTAGCCCTTAGGGCCGGCGGGCCTCCATTGGCCCACTTGATCCGCGAGCTTTTTGATGAGGCCTAGTGGAAGTCATTAGCCCTGGCACCTTCTACTTAATGGACAAGGATGGCGTCACAACGACCCACCCTTGGAATACCGAACACATTCGGTATTATTACAAATAGTCATGCCGCTACCCAAGAGCATCTTGACTTAGCTAAATTTTTGTTCAATATTTAGCTAAGGGAAGCTACCCAACGGGTACAACCCCGCTTTTGTCAACGCTGATCTGTCAGCTATCAATGAAACGAGAAATTATTCAAACCATTGTCACCAAGTCCAGCACAAAAGTTAACTGGCAATGCCAACAACATTCGGCAGACCACGTCCGCTACATCGTGCACTTGAAACAATTTTAATTCCTTTAATGTTTCGTTGATTAGCAAAAGCACAAGTCAAAACTCTAGCGGTATATCGACATTCAAACAACACGATCATTAGAAACAATCCCACACTTGGAAAAATTTCATAAACAAATAACAATACTTCATATATCTAGGGTCGGGACTCCCGCCCAAAAATATTGTCAAGTTACAAAAAACAAAGCCTCAGCAGCATTACAAAAAACTACGGGGCTGACAGTCTTCATGGATTGTTGGGAACAGCAGCAACATTTTCTTCGCCCACCGGCGGTTGTGGATTAACCAGGCGACTTGTCTGATTCGATCCACGAGCAGTAGGGGTAGGTGTCACTATGGTACCATCCTCCCGAGTGTGGGCCGTCATGAGATCGGCACGCGACACCTCCGACTGGGTAGGCATGGGAGTCCACTGAGAATCATCCGCCGGACCATGGTCACTCTCACCACTGCCAGAGCGCGCACCTCCAATCTGATCAGCGGTAGACCCACCCACTAGCACAGACGGCTGGCTAGACGTGCTGGCAGACTGAGACGCGTTGACCCAGTCAATGGTGCCCTTCTTGTTCAACAGGTCCAAATTAGCAGTGGCACCAGCCTGTGCCACCTCCATAAGAGCTTGCTTGTACTCCGGGGACTGCTTGAATAACTCCACGGCGGTGGCCTCTGCGCGGCTCCTCTCAGCTTCCAGCCGGGCAACCTCGCCCTCCAACCTCTTCACCTCCGCAGACTGGGCGACAGACTCCCGTTGAAGGATATCAGTCTATTTAACCTTGGCCGCCAGCTTCTCCTACAGTAGAGCTATGTCTTGATCCAGCTTGGATACATGGTCATTCCGCTCAAGGTCCCGCTCAATGGCGACGTTCAACTTGCCGCGGGCATCCAACACATCGCACTCTGCCTTGGTCAGGTGCAGCTCGACCTCCGCCAGCTTGTCTCTTGCCACCCCCAACTCCCTCTGGAGACCTTTGATCTCCTACCTCAGCTGCCTCTTAACCTGCTGCTGGTTCGACCCCGCCAGGAACAGCTCGTGCAACCCAACGGACAGATGCCCAAACGTCGAGCTGCACTGCGACTGGCGAACGGCCGTCGAGAGAAAGGTTCTATCCAGCCCGCCGAACCCGAGCATCTAGCAGAGGAGGAAGAGAAACTCCCGCTTGGGGTTTATCAGGAATTCAGCATACGCGGCAAAGGAATCTAGACCGTTCGCCGGCACCTCCCAGGCAACAGCCACAGTCACCTTCTGCTGGGCCTGTCTTGCCCTCTTCTGCCGGCAGGCTCTGATGATCTCCGCGTCGTCCACCTCATCTTCCTCATCGGTGTCGTTCTACCGCCGCTTCCTTTGAAGAACCGCTTGTGTGGCACCAGCGGCGACTGGCCTCAAGGTTACATGTGGCTTCAACCCCGCAATGATAACAGTTTCCCTCCCTGGCGCCACCCTGTCCCTTTGGGGCCCAAGCCGATTGGCAGGCACCCTCTCCTGGGTCTTCATGGGAGCGGGATTGACTTGACTCCAGCCAGCAGCCCTTGCTCGGCGCAACCCTTGACCGACACCGCGGTTTGGCCAGCGAGAGCGAGGTGTGAGTGATGCGGCATTGGCATCGCCACCGGAGTCTCTGACTGGCTCACCGCCAGTGTTTGTGGATCGATGACAGTTTGCTGCGCTGCCAGCCCAGCGGCATACATACCCTCCAGGAAATTCTGTATTTCCGCGCGATCCATGGCCTTGTCAAATGCGCCGCGACTCTCTTTGTTACCCGGCGGTGTATCTAAACAAGCACAATGCTAGTCAGCATGGAAAAAACTGAAATAAATCACAAGCTGGCAGGAGATACTTACCAAGGGGGCGCGTCAACTGCAGATCAACCAACAACTCCCAACCTGTGAGTAGGTGTAGGTCAAGAAGGTTCCGGTTCTGCCAACAGCCTTTTATCCTCACTACACGGCACTGCTCCTCGCGCGTCAAATTAAAGCTCAAACCCGCTGCACAGAGAAGTGATGATTAGAAAAGAAAAAAAAAAAAACAAAGGCATATCACACAAGCAAAACCGCTAAACTTGGTCAGCGGGGACTGGCGACAACCTCGGATTGGTTGGAACTCCGACTTAATCCTAAACGTCGGCGCCCCTTCATTTACTCCGACATCATTCTCCCATCCCGTGGTCGCAACACAGAAGGTCGACCGCCAGGGAGACATCGAATCCTTCAAATTGTCGATCAACTTAGGCGCACCCTGGCGACGGGTGCGATTCACCTGTCCGCTACACCCTTGTCGCTTCACGTAGACAAGTTCGTAGAAGTGAAGTACCTCCGCCATGGTCGGCCCTTCACAACTAGACAGATGCCAGAGCGAGTTCAGCGCCATCATTAACCACCACATATTAGGGCAAATTTGCCCAAAGGCAAGGTCGAACTCACAATCCAAGATTTGGAGGTTTGGCAGCAGCGGAAACGTCACTCCCTGGCGAAAGATGGCCTTATGGACGGCGGCGTGCCCCGCTTGTAAAATTGACGCCCTCTCATCTCCCGTCGGCGGACGCAGCTTCACTACGCCAGGGAGGCGGAATATCTTCTTTAGATGATTTACCGCCGATTCAGTCATAGGACCGCCCTCCTCTTCAACCGGTACACCATTAGGAAGGACCCAGGCTGACTCTATCTCCTCCCCGCTAGCTTCTCTCCCATCAACAGAGCCGCTAGCGGTGCTGTTACTAGCTAACTTGTCCTCGCGTCGCTGGCAGGCAGCAG
This sequence comes from Rosa x damascena, assembly GCA_001662545.1. NCBI lineage: Eukaryota > Viridiplantae > Streptophyta > Magnoliopsida > Rosales > Rosaceae > Rosa > Rosa x damascena. The sequence goes on from LYNE01003896.1 coordinate 29,632, forward strand.
TTTCCTCCCTCGTCGTCGAACTCTCTGGTCGCCCACCTCGATTCATGGTACGTCCTAGTGTATGGTTTGTAAAGGTTCGATGTCTAGCGGTTCTGGTAGTGAGGTTCCTGCAGGAGCAGACAGACGCAACGAATCAATAAAAATCCTATCCGCAACGTTCAGCGACACGTCAGACACAGAATCCTCACTCGAGATCTCTACGACGCTAGCCATCACAAAACCTAAAACCCAGGTAGTCAGTTACAAAACGATCTAGACTATCCCTATGTTAGATTTCAGCTAAGAACACCTAGAACAATTACCCAGAAACGACCAAAACAAGAACCCATGTATACATACATCCAAAACCCAGATTCAACCATCTAGAAAATCCAAAAACCTCAACTCTTTGCCACAAACACCTAACCCCATCCCCAAAAACCATTTTGCACCCTCGGACACACATTGGAATGGCACAATTCACTCCAAATAGCAAAAAATCTCAACTGACAGAAACAACGAGCAAACAAATAGGTAGAGGGCTCAGATAACCAACCTGAAAGATGGGAACTCTGGTGTGCTTGATGGTGCTCGTCTTTGCTTCAAGAAGTCTCTGTCCTCTCCAAAGATCAATAACTTCACACGAATTGTAGAACCTTCTTCTCGGATCTTAGTGCAAAGCTTGAAGACGACGATATTAGTTCAAAGTGCAGAAAGTGTTGAACCACTCGGTTTCCCTCTCTTTTATGTCAACATCAATCAAATCTAAGCTGTCCGTTGAAAAACGACATCACACGACAGCCATACACGTGCCCCACGATCGCACTTACTCTCCGGATTAACCGAGGTGTCACCTCTGTTACAAAATCTATAATTACTCGCATTAATGGAGAAGATACTGGCATGTTGAGGAGACGTTATCCTACACGCTAACCCAATGCATGATGGCCACGTGTCGGGCACCGTCAGACGAAGCGTCTATCCGAAGTAACCATCAAAGAGGAAGTTTACCAATCATCGAGATAGTCTCCGCTAAGCGCAACACCGCTATCGAAACTTCTCCCTTTTCATCTTGCAAGCGAGACAGTCTCCGCTAAGCGCAACACCGCTAGCGAAACTTCTCCCTTTTCATCTTGCAAGCGACAGTCTCCGCTAAGCGCAACACCGCTAGCGAGACTTCTCCCTTTCATCTTGCAAGCGAGAGTCTTCGCTAAGCTCAACACTGCTAGCAGAACTTCTCCCCTTTTATCTGGCAAGCGAGACATTCTCTGCTAAGCGCAACACCGCTAGCGAAACTTCTCCCTTTTCATCTTGCAAACGAGACAGTCTCCGCTAAGCGCAACACCGCTAGCAGAACTTGTCCCTTTTTCATCTTGCAACAGTCTCCGCTAAGCGTAACACCGATCGCTGAGCTTAAAGCCAGAATGTCCCCGCCACGCTTCTTACCTCTTTTTGTCAGCGGAGGGATTTCCGCCAACGGCGATTCCCGAGACAATGCCTCATTCTAACAACTACCGCCTTGCGGCGTTACAGTCAAGCTACGTCCCACCAGGCCAAGAATGCGGACATGTCAACAGTCCTCGACTGCCCTGATCAGGCACGTTGAACCCCGACACTCGGGTATCAAAGATTGGGCTCGCTACCCAACACCCTCTGTTCAGTATAGATCCCGCTCATCAAACAATGTCGGCCAAACGGAGGTCCACCTTAGCCGGGGAGTAGGGTACTTCCATGGGGGCCTAGTATGGGCCCACCCGAAAGGGTACAAAGCATTTGCTCATAATAAATCCATGGTCGGCAACGCACTGACGCTAATTATGCTGTCGCAAGTCTAGCAGAAGTAACGCTTCTAACTGCTAGGCAACTCCCCAACCAAGATTGCCCTCCTTGACTGGGGACTTGGGGGACCTTACTTACATGAGCATTTTCCAGGCATAATTAGCTATAATGGGCTATGTTTATGCTACCGCCAGTGGTACCAACTACCACCATCGATATAACCTACGAAAATATAGCCAAGCAAGCTACCGCCTGAGCCTCGGCTCACCTCCATATCACCGCTGACCCGCCGAGCCAAAACAGCATCAGAAGCTCCACAAACTGGGAACTGAAGCATATCAGTCCCATATCGAAAACAAGGAAGAGGTCAGCATCTTCCCCACCTATAAAAGGTTTACTCCTCTCTCCTCATTAATTACGCATTTACTACTTACCTAGTGTTATTTTGTCAACACAAATACATTGACTAAATTAGGCATCGGAGAAGAGAAGACCGTCCAGCGCGGTCTCCCTTTGACGCCCTTTGTATTTCACTTGACAGGTAGCGGAGGTATTGATTACATCACAAGTAGCGGTCCGCCCACCGGACCTGCGTTAACCAAGATTAGACTACCGGCCAAATCTTAGACATTAACAGGAGGAAAGCCAGTGGAACGACCAAGATACGCATAAGCTCTGAGCACAGATCTACGCGGAGAAGTCATCAACCAGTGGACGGTGGGCAGAGACGGTTGTGTTAGATTTAAGGGCCAAATGGTTGTCCCTAAAAACAACCATGTTAGGAAGTTGGTTGTGATGCCCCGAAAATTCGTATTTATTTTCCGAGGATTTTCCAGAATTTAAATTGTGGGTATCGAACGGTTTCGTGGCTCGTGGATGGAGCGGAAGTGTTTCGGGCGAATAATTATTCAAGAAGCGTCATTTAGGAGGGGCGCAAGGGTTGACTTTTTATTCGTTGAGATTCTCTGAAAACTTCCTTCACAAAAGTTGTAGAGCGCGTCGATACGAGTTCGTGGACATACGGAACGCGAGAATCGGAGTTCGTATGAAGAAGTTATGGGCTTCGGAAAAACTTTCTATTTTGGTATAAAAGGACGAAATTTTCCGGAAATTGCAAAGAATGCCAAATTTCCAAAAACGGAAACCCAGCTCTCTCCCGAGCCCGCGCGCAGCCTCCACTTCGCCGGCGTCGTTCTCGCTCCTCCGGCCACCGTTTTCTTCGATTCAAAAGTGGGTTTTGCTCGCCTCAATCCCCTCTTGAGGCCTGTGGAAGGATTGAAGAGGGATTCGAGCTGTGGAGGGAGTTACAACGACTGGAAGTGGGCGTTTCGGGGATGAAATCGCCTTGATCGGAGTCGGAGATTCCGACCACCTTTTCCGGTGATTTTTGAGGGCTTTTGGAGCTTGGAGGACGTTGATGCTTCCCACAAGGTGGCTTGCATCGATTCAACTCGTGGATGTCGAATTTTGGAATTGAAATTCTAGGGTTTCAATCGAGCTGTTTTGTTCTAAGGTAAAATTCGATCGATTGGTTCATAATTGGACTTTGTTGTAGTTATGAAAGTTTAAATTGGAGTTGAGATGAAGAACTTTGGTGTTGGGAGTTTTGTCAAATTCCGACTTTGGTCTGGCGGCGATGCCGCCACTGTGGTGGTGTTTTCTGGCGGTTTCCGGCCACCTCAGGGATAGTTTCTGTTCCTGAGTTCGATCTACTCGTCGATACGAGCATTTCGATATATTGTTTGTAATTTTTGGAGATCGTATGAATATGTTGTGATTTTTACGGTTTCGGACCGTTCGATGATTCGATCCGTGAGGAATTGAGCGTCCGATCGACTTGTGAATTTGATATATCGATCGTGGAAGTATTCCGGAGACATTTGGTGGTCTCGGATGTGGTTTCGCCTCGATTGGCGTTACTTTGGGAATTTTGGTTCGATTTAGGGTTTTCGAATGTTATTTCTTATGTTTCATTGACTGAATCAAGGCTGTACTTCCTTAGGTGCTTGACAGAGGACGTTCTGTAAGCAGTCTAGTGGTGTGAAGACGCAGCGGGAGTTTCGAGGTGAGTAATCTCACAAGATTCATTATGAACGGAATTACCATTATTGTTTTGGCGTTAATTATTTAACTGCAAACTATAGTTAGTATTAGTAGGCATTTCTGAGCGAATGACTACGTATATATATTTACGTGAAATATATATATATATATATATATATTCTTGTGGATGATGTGTGATGAATAATATGCATGATGGGTTCTTATTATTGTTGAATGGGACTTTTCATAGAAACAATATTGTGGAAAAAGATGTTTTCTGTTGTTTGAAAAGTATTGAGTTTGATGTTACATTTTGGAGTCAAGCGTGATTCATTTTAAATGTATTGGTCCTTGTACCAAGGGTCACAGATGGTGAGCAGGGATGGGGAAAGCCAGAACTAGATGGTCGTAACGTTTTTAGGTCAGGCGTGACTTACTTAACGTTGACTTGAGACCAGATGGGGTCTGAAAAGCATGGGTCGCAGATGGTGACCAACGGTTGGTTCTAAGACCAGACGGGGTATGAAAACCAAGAGTCACGGACGGTGATAGGTTGCAGATGGTGACCAATGATTTATCTGTGTTATGAGCCTAGTTACCATATTATCTTGAGTTATGGAATTAACTGTGACTATAGATGGTATTAGTGGCATTTCTGAGTGAATGATTATGTGTGTACATATATATATATTATGGGATATATATATATATATATATACATATGTATTCATGTATTGGTGGCATTTCTGAGTGAATGATTATGTGTGTACATATATATATATATATATTATGGGATATATATATACATACATATGTATTCATGTATTGGTGGCATTTCTGAGTGAATGACTATGTGTGTACATATATAGATTATGGGATATATATATATATATATATACATACGTATTCATGTATTAGTGGCTTCGTGGTGAATCTGTGTTGATGTGTTGTGTGCCTAGGTTAGACTGATTTGTTGTTGGTACATCATGGGGGGTAGCGGGGAGCTATCTGATGCTCATGAGTATGTGTTTTTAAAAGAGAGTTTCGGGGATTCTTTCTTTTAAATGTCCTGGGAGGACTTGTGTATCATATTTAATTGTCGGAGTTTCAATTATTATGATTTTGTCACGGGGTGACTTGTGTTGATTTGAGTACGTGTTTTTAAAAGAAAGTTTCGGGGATTCTTTCTTTTAAATGTCCTGGGAGGATTTGTGAATCATTTTCTATTTGTTAGGTTAACGATAGGTATGATTGAGGGTGTGCTGATGTGTTTCGTCCAGGTTGGACTGATTGGTGTGCTTATGTGTTTTATCCAGGTGGGATCGATTAATCATATTTAATTGTCGGAGTTTCAATTATTATGATTTTGTCACGGTGTGACTTTTGTGATTTCCTTTTTGGAAAAGAGTATTGTTTTGGGAATCATGGTATGTTTTCCTTATTCTCGAGTCGAAGGGTTTTCCTCGTGTTGGCGTGAGTTGTGCGGGCTTTTATCCCGTAATTTGGTGTGAGTTGTTTTGAGTTACTCATACGGGCTTGCAAAAGCTTACCTGGTTTGTTGTGTGGCAACCCGGTACACCATTCCAACGGTGTAGGGGTTATTTTTGCAGGTCAGGTTGATCGTGGCTGATGCTGAGGTAGCGTGCTTGCAGCTTAACGGTAATAAGTCAATTTTGTGACCTTACCATTATAAAAACTTCCGCTTGTAGTGAGCTCTGAGGAGTATTTATATTTTATTTTGTTGTTGACAATTTAAATTCGTAAACTCGTGTGTTATGTGACTCTGTGGAGCGAGTCAATATTGAAATTGTGGGTTCAGGGCATCAATATGTACTTAGGTTAAGAGGGAATAAGTTTCTAAGTAGTTTGTATTGATGACTGAACATTTCACGCATATATAATTATGGGGTTATATATCGATTTTATGGTGTATAAAATCAGGGGCGTGACATTGGTGCTCGAAGAAGCACATAGTTCTTGTTTCACTATGTACCTGGGAGTTGGAAAGATGTACCAAGACACGAAGCGCCAGTTTTGGTAGCGAGGGATAAAGAAGGATGCGACCGACCACATCGCCCAATGTGCAATATGTTAGCAAGTAAAAGTGGAACACCAACTACCAGTTGGACTACTTCAACCACTACCTATACCAATGTGGAAGTGGGAATCCATGGTGATGGACTTCGTCACTGGATTACCACGCTCGTCACGAGGACACAACGAAGTATGGGTGGTAGTCGACTGACTAACCAAATCCACTATACTTACATGAGCATTTGCAAGCATAATTAGCTATAATGAGCCACACTCACATTACCACCAACGGTACCAACTCCTGCCGAAGGAGTCACCTACGGGAACACAGCCAAGCAGGCTACCGCTTGAGCCCCGGCTTACCCCCAGATCACCACTGATGCGCCACGCCAAGATAGCATCAAAAGCTCCAGAAACTGGGAACTGAAGCATGTCAGTCCTACATTGAAAACATGGAGAAGATCAGCTCCCTCCTCACCTATAAAAGGTCATCTCCTCTCTCCTCATTAATTACGCATTTACTACTTACCTACTATTATTCTGTCAACATAAATACATTGACTAACTTAGGCATCAGAGAAGAGAAGACCCCCCAGCGCGGTCTCCTTCTGACGCCCTTTGTATTTTACTTGACAGGTAGCGGCATCATCAATCATATCCAAGTTGCGGTCCGCTTGGTGGACCAGCATTAACCAAGGTTTGGCTATCGCTAAACTTAAACATTAACATCCACCCATCTTCACCTATAGAGTATTTTGCATGACTGTATGTCAACACTATCATCAAGTTACATGGAGTGCCAAAGACTATCGTCTCTGACAGAGATCCTAGGTTCACATCGAGGTTGTGGATGAAGCTTCAAGAAGAGCTTGGAACATAGATAATTTTGAGTTCGGCATACCACCCTCAGACCGACGGACAGTCTGAACACACCATCAAAACTTTGGAGGACATGCTACGAGCTTGTGTATTGGACTTCAAAGAGACTCGCAGAGTTTACGTACAATAACAGTTATCACCGTAGCATAGGCACGGCTCCGTTCGAAGTAATTTACGGATGGCCATGCAGGTCGCCTACATGTTGGGCTGACACTCAAGAACGGACTACTAGGACCTGACTTAGTTGAGGAAACCACTGAAAAGATTCAAGTGGTTAAAGAGAAACTAAGAGTAGCCCAGAGTAGATAGAAATCATATTGCAGACATGCGTAGGAGGCCCCTAGAGTTTGGAGTAGGCGACTTTGTTTATATCAAGGTGAAACCTCAAAAGGGAATCAGTCGGTTTGGGGTCAAAGTAAAGTTGGCACTCCAATATATCAAACCTTTTCCGATAGTCCAAAGAATTGGGAACATGGCTTATCGAGTAGATTTGCCACAAGAACTAGAGCATATCCACGACATGTTCCACGTGTCTCAACTTAAGAAGAGTCTGCCAGAGACCCAGCAAGTCATAACTTGGAGAGACTTGCTACTACAAAGTAACTCTACCTACAAGACTGAGCCTACACAGATTTTAGCACAAAGTATAAGGCAGCTGAGGAATCGTGAGGTTTCGTTAGTGAAAGTTCAGTGGACGCACAAAAGAAAGGAAGAGGTTACTTGGAAACTTGAGGCAGAGATGCACGAGAAGCACCCCCACTTGTTCAACTAACCAGGAGGACGAAATTTTTTTTAGGGGGGGTAGAGTGTAGACCCCCGTACTTTTTCTTGTTTATTTTATTTTTCCGTACAACGTATGGGACTATGTATTCATAAGGTACAAAAGTATTCGTGCTTAGGTAAGGAAGAGACTATTTTAAAGGATTAAGAATTTAGAAAAAATCCAATTTGGGTCTAGGAAACTTTCCTTGAAGTACCGAGGCTTAGGAAAAGTCTGGAAAATTTTTCCGAAAAGATTCGGTGAAGTGTCGGAGAAATAAGGATACTTGAAATAGTATTTCCGAAGTGAGCTTGAGGGAAATTAAAAGCAAAAGAAAATGGGAGCAGCCAAGCCCACTTGGCCCAAAGGGAAGGGCAAGTTGGACTTTTCACGCTCATTAAAGAGGGGGAGGTATTTAAGCCTCACATTCCCCAAACCCTAGCCTCAAAAACCATTTCCTCACCTCTCTCTCTCTGTCTCTCTTCAGCTCTCTCTCTCTCTCTCTCTCTCTCTCTCTCT
>LYNE01003897.1:25378-37624 GCA_001662545.1 Rosa x damascena
AGGATCCACATCAACAGGAAGCTTCTTTTCTATTGCCTTCCACTTCTGTTCAAAATATTTACTGAGTGTCTCAGCCATAATATGTACATCATTTCCAGGTGGATTGTAAGTCATTGCATTTGAGAATGTAAGCCGCACATCAGCAGCAAAACTTAATGGATTAGAGTATCCACCAGAAGTCATCTTGCTCTTCACAGTGCCCAAATCCATTGGATGCTTAATGACAGTAAAATAATCCGGAATATTCAACTTCACGACGTCTACAGGATGTTTGAAAACCCAAGCATATGTATGTTTCATCAACAGATTTAGCACACCCTCACATTGTTTCATCAACTGAGCATTTGAAGTGGCAACTGGCTTCACGGACTCCACATGCGCAGATAAGCTCTTTTTGTTGCGTGAACCATTACGCCCAGGAGGAGCTCGTTTCTTACCCTGAGGCGCAGTTGGTTCAGACGGTCTATGGTAAGCCTCGACTGTAGGTCTGGTTTTCCCATCACTGCAACTCCGAATATCACTAGATGGGGATAACACAATAGCTGAACTCATGGCTGCAATTTTCTTCTGAAGGACCCGGACCTGTTCCAGCTCCAAATTCAGCCTCACTTCTAAATCCTTCCTTTCAGTCCGAGACATTCTTGACAGCTGAAGCACTTGCATAGGCAACCCAAAACTATCATAACCATCAACATTCAAACTAATGCATTTCCTTTTAGAAGGCGCACACGAATCTTCCGAAGCTGTCATTTCTGCGTCCACCCGTCCTGAGCTTCCAAACCCTTCTGATTCCCCCATGGTCTCAACAGCGTGACGATAATCCGGCACAAAACCAGATAGCTGCCCTTTTGAATACTTGCGTGACTTGCCCATCATTGATTGTTTCTGTCCAGTGAAGTCTATTGGAACAGTAGGTGCCATAAGATAAACTCCAAATTACTGCACATATCAACTGTAGCAAATAATTTTAGTCCCTTATAAGTTGATCTTAATGACACCAAAATTCAAAATGCATAAAATTGAAGCGCCTCCAGTTCAGAAAATCCGAAACCCCCAAAATTTCAACCCAATTATTTATATATTCCTTTTTTTGTTCCAAACCCAATCTAAATATGTATATCACCGGCTGTTTAGTTCTCTCCAAATGTCCAGGGTTCAACGGATTCGTCACAAAGTTCAATACTTTCAGCAAGGAAAGGCCCTATTGATCTCCAGATGCCCGAACTCAATTCAAAATTCAAAGCTGCATAACTGGGCAATATGAACAACTTAAAAAGGAAAGATTTGGAATCAAAGAAAAATTGGGGATAAATTCCCCAGCTCAATACAAGCAATGCGAATCTAGAGAAGAACCACTAGACCCGAAGAAAGAAACTTTCCCAATTGATTAATCTCTCAATTTACCCCCCTTTTTTTTATCAGATCAAAACCCCTTCAAGAAATTTGCAAAGAAACAAAAAAAGGGAAAAAGGAATTTAAAAACTTACACGAGCAAAACCTAAACTGGGTCTCTCTCTCTACGTATAAACCCCAGTTGAAAACCCTAGATCGCGAACGGTGATATGCCCCAAATGGAAAGCTTAAAACGAATGCGCGAGCCAACCAATACAATGCGCTTGATAAACCAAAACCCTAGAACCGCCCCCAGGAACCCAATTAAAACCTGGATCTCGTTGCCAGAGCCGTTGAAGAAGAAGATGCGCGCGACCTCAAACCCTAGAAAGCCTTCGTTGAATAGAAGAAGAGGGATTAGAGAGAGAGAGAGACAGAGAGCGAGAAGAAGAAGAGAGAGAGAGAGGCTAGATCTTTAGCCTACGATGTGAGTAATGGGCTCCCCTCACACCTCTACTTAAAGGCCTCGCGGGCCTTAAAGCCCGCCGCTAAAAATGGGATCCTAGCCGTTCATAAGCAACTTGGCACATCCGACGGTCGGGATTTAAAATATTGGCACACACGAGATTCAGATCAGACGGTTTTCGTTATAAAAATTCAATAATTGAGATTCACCATAACAAAATTCTCGCGAGTGTAGAGATCCATGTACTCGCTCTCCGGGTTTAGTACGTGTACGTTTGTTATTTACGCGGAGGCGTGGGCCGTCTTAAAGAGCGAGTGTGGGTTTTGGAACGTAAGCGAAGAGAAGAAACTGTTGGGGAAGATTCAAAAGGCTACTGGCGGTGTCGACCACGTGTTTGGATTTGACTTTTTACCGCCATATGACGTAGGAAGCGATCTACCGCTTTCACACGTGGTAGATTATAAGCTGCCAGCTCAGCATATCGATATTGAATAAGGTTTCTGGTACTATTGGGCTTTGGACCCATTGGGTCGAGTCTTCAAGATGATGGACCAGTTAGAAATGGGCTGAGCCCATAAGAAAAATTAATTCTTTGCATATGAAATGTTAACACATTCTCGGTTCTTTAGGCAGTGTTTGAGACTTGAGTAGGGGATTTGGAGGTTCCAAGAGATTTCAAGGTGATGGGATTATAGGGTGAAGGGATTTCAAGGTGATGGGATCTTAAAATGAAGGGATATAAATAGTGGATTATTTAAATGACTTGTTTGGGTAATTTTTTTGAGTGAAGGTATTTAATTATGGGATTTTGTAGTCATATTTATTTTTTGACAAGATTAGTCTTTTTTAATATTTTGCTATTTCTAGTTAATTGTAAATTTTTTTAACCAAATAGATGTAAAACAAGAAAAATTTGTCCTTCACCAATTAATTCCAACACTTCCATTAAAATAAAATAAAAATCATAAAAAATTCTAGAAATTTAAAAAGTCACAACAAAACTTCGAAATTATGAAACATTTGCAAGATCTCCTTGTTCTTGCTGCACTTATTGAGCTCGATGCCTTTGATTGTCAGCAAATATATCCATCGCCAATTGATCTCGAAATATAGTCCATTCATTAGTGGCTTCAACAGTTCTAATCTCCTCTTCATTGATTTCTATTGGCCTCATTGACAACTCACGATCAACTAAATGTAAAAAATGTAAGTCTTCAGCTTCCAACAATGGATCATTGTGCTTCTCAATCGGAATGAAGTTGTGTGTGTAACACACAACAAGCATTGATGATTCTTACTTGTGTTTTAATGTCAAAAAAGGAAGTTGTTCTTAATATGCTCCACCTTTTTTTCAACACCCCGAATGCACATTCAATGACATTTCTAGCTTTTGAATGCAGAATATTGAAAAGTTCTTTATAATTTTGGGGATGATTTTCAGACCATTCCTTTAGGTGGTGTTGAGTCACAAATTACTTATGCAATTGTGCCCCATAATTATGAAAATTGATTTGTCTTCCATGATATTTTACCCTTTTTAATCCATTTCCTTTTATTTGTAGGAAACCTTGCATTGAGAATAAAATGACTATTTAAGGCTTGAAATGCGGAGATTTGATGCTAGGGGAAGAAGACACGGAGATTGGAATAAAATTGCAAATCGACTTTTCCGGCAAATTTTTCCGACGAGCCGCCAATTGTGGAGGGTCTTTTCTCCAGCAAAGGAGGACCATGGTTGTGAGAATATCTCATCACTTGAAATTCAAATATCTCCCTACACCTTGTCCTTTTGTCACCTTGCCAATTTGGGACCATTTGGGGGACAATGGTGTAAGAGCATCTATTGCACATTTTGGGACCAAAGAGGACATACATAGCTGATCAAAGAGAGGCCAAAGAGGAATTATTCAGCATTCTTGACTCCATTTAATCATCTTTATCCTATCCAAGATCCATTTTCTCTCTAGAGAAGACACCACCATTTCCACCACTAAAACCTCCATCTCCACCTCTAAAACCTCCATTTTCCTCCACTACAACCTCCATTTCCTCCACCACTCAACACCACAACTCATCCTAGAGATCCCAAATTTCACTATTCTTACCAATATCAAGAGCTTGGAGCAAGGACAAGGAGGTGACTACCACCACATCATGTTCTCGGAGACCCATCTCCACCACCTCTTCCGGCATCATCAATAGTCACCCTTTACTCTCTATCTCTTTATGTATTTGATGTTTAATAGAATGTTGAAGCTTGTGTATCTAACTATGTGTGAGTAGTGAACTAGTTGGGGCTAGGGTTGAAAGCCCTAGCCAAACTTGCTTGTATTGATGCTTTTGTTTATAAATTGATGCAAATTCATGTTGTTGAAATTTTAAATGACAAAAGGGGTCCCTTCTGTTGATATTGAGCAACTAAAGACAAAGAATAGTTAAACTGAACCTTAACTTGTTGCTTGCTACCAAGATTCTTATTAACACAACTACAGAATAACAGGGCTTGCAAAGATATTTACTACAGAAAAACTTTGTGCTCTGCATGTATTTTGTTTTCAACTAATGCATATAAATTTGACATCCTAAAATTTCACCCAAGTAAATATGGATGTACAGAAAGACATAATTAAAAAAAGCAATGGATCTCTATGGTTGAAACAATCTAGTAATTAACCATGTACCATGGATTTTCAAGGTAATAATTAAAGAAAGCAACACATGTATAAAAATAAAGATAAGTCTCTTAGCTACTCAACACAGCAGCATACAATACAAACTTCGTTTATAATAAACCGGAGGTCCTAACTTAATCTGGTGTAATTATCTTTGTGTATAAGAGCCTGTACATATTTATATATAAATATAAATATGTGTATGAACAAACACTAGGCAGAAGGGCAATAGGCAAAAACTTCATTTGGGGGTGGTAGGAATTTGTTCATTTGAAAATAAAAGAATGATAATGACTTGCGTATTCTGCCATTTCGGGTTGAGAAAACCAAAAAACACAAACTGCAAACATAGTGAACAGGCGGATTAAAGGGCTAAGCAACTGCATGTGCCTTTTCGGTATGTTAAAATGTCGGAAAGTGCTTAATAAGGCAAAGGAATTAGTTGGTGAGAAAGCGAGAGACATCAAGCAGACTAAGATAAGATGTTACATGAATTGCCTTACAAGAGACTAAAGCAGGGGAAATTGGAAAAGCAAAGCATACTGGTGTTTGGATCCGACGGTGCATGTCATCTATTTTAAACCTGCGGTTAACATAGTACTTGAGATGGATTGAATATGTCTGAAAGAGCACTAACTGATATGACTAAGGTGCTCTCTATATTTAAATTGATAATCAAAGACAACATGTCAACAACAAAATGGTTGGATAATTATGATTGGAAGCCTCTTCCAAAGTTTGTCTATTAATTTTATGATCAATAATTATGATTGAAAACACAAGGATCATGTGCAAAGACAATAGGAGTCTTTTCTGTTGATATTGAGCAACCAAAGACAAGTATAGTTAAATTGAACCTTAACTATGAAATGGCTGACAGTGAAAGAGTAAATACAATGGGGCCAGAGACAAAACTATAACATATCATTTTCAGATTAAAAATAAAAACTAGTTCTAAATGACAAAATTATTACACACCTGAAAGCCCATAGGTTGATAGGGGCCTTGACCAACTTTAATATTCTTATACTATGTGATGCGTTGTATCACAAATGTGTATAACAAATACTTGAGGAAGAAATTCAATCCAACACAAGCAAAAAAAATATGAATAAACAGATCTACAAACACAAATATGGAATTGACGCAGAAAGCCAAACCCAAAATGAGTCAGCTAACCAAGTTGAAGAAATCGGAGAAAACCATAACTCAAATGAAAGAAACACAAGCCCACAATTCAAATTAGAAATCGCAAATACATGGATCAATCAATTAGAGATGAAAATATCCAAAAATCAACCATCAAACCCTGGAATAGAAAGAGAAACGAAAGTCCAAGCGGAAGATCAAACTTGGACATGAGCGATGCAGGAAGGAGAAAGAGCGAGAAATCACTATTGCGTTGATGTAGTTCTTCGCCCTTTTTGGAATTTCAGATTTCCACCTCTCAAGGCAGAACTAAGAGAGAGAATTTGTCTCATAAAAATCAAGTCTAATAATCATTTCTCAAAATCCCGTCACATTTAAGTCTCTCCTTGTCTTTTTGCCAAATGAGGGATTTTTAAAACATAATTTTTAATCCCATATAAAAGTCATCTTCCTCCTCAAAATACCTCACCCAAACATTGCCTTAGAGATACCTAAAAGTTAAAGTTAGACGGTCTGTAGTTCAAGACTCTCGGTCATCATCAAGTTTCATTCTACTATCTCCATAATCTGAAGGTAATAATTACGTCTAGAAAACTTGGTTCTTCAAAATTTGTTGTTGAAATACATAGTCAGAGATTTATCCTTACAATATATCGTCATTGTCTATTGAATATGTGAAAATGTGAGTACATGCTAAAACTTGGGAGATGAGTTTCTTTGTGGACGAAGATCCCATGGAATATGTATCTATTGTGCCTTGGAATTGGACAACTGTGTTTCCGGTTTTATTTTGATGTCTTTGAGACAAGTTTTCTAGCATTTTATATAGTTTTGACTTTTGACTTTTTCCTAAATGTAAAAGAGATGAAACATCGAGCATCCAACTAGTATTTTGAAAATTAAGCTGAAAAGAAAAAATAGTGATCAGTATTTCCTTATACACAATGCTTCATGAGCCAGCAAAAAGATATAAGTTGGGCTGGGTTTGCAGTGTTACAGTGTAATGGAACTTTGATGGGTTACCAGCCTTAAAAAGAATACATTGAATATAGAGTTTGTTTTTCTTAGGATGGCAGGGAGAAAGCTAAGAAACTTAAAACCGAGGCTCCAACCTGTTTCCAATCGAAGCTATACGAACATACAATTGATGTATTAGGGCGTACGTATATATATGACTCTTCTTCTTCTTTTTTTTGCATATTTTCTTAAATTTGAGGGGATGAAATTTTTATCCATCATACTTCCGACCTATTTCTACCCTCTATCTCAACTCTTGAACTAATCCTAAGAGCTTAAGATAACAAAGAGGAAAATGCATGCTCATCTAAGGGACAATTTTTAAGAGACTGTGAGGGACAAGTGAATTTGACCGCTGAAAATATATAAATGCACAGTTTTGAGTTGTTATAATTTCTGCTTTTATATTTAATACATGTGGTTGAGATACATTTGTCCCTCACAATACTATCCCTGAGATGAGCAAACCTGCAAAAAAGAATCTTTAAATTTAATTACTTTAATTAAGATATTTAATCAAACACTTAATCCAGTCAGTGTGCACGAATGATTTATGTCTAACTCTAAATAGTCAGACCTCAACAAGCTTTATCCAATTCCTCAATCATCAGTTATAATGAACTTTATGACATGTGTTTACGGACTCACAATCACTGATCCATCGATCGATTAACTATTAAAAGCTTAATGCACTTTGTATTTGTGATTGCAAGTTACTAATAATAATACCCTGTATAGTTGACACATATATAAGAATATTTTAGAACGGATATATCAATTATAACTTATTGTTGCCCTAAAGGGATGCAAAGTGGTAGCTCTGTCTAGGGTTTGGTGAAATTAAGTTCATATTGCCGGAAAAGAGCGCATATATTACAGAGCTATACCCAAACACCGAAGCCCTAGCAGCACCTCTACAGTTGGTACCACATCGAGACGTGGCACAACTGAGCCACTAGTTTCGAATACTCGAGCCTCCTGTCTATGTATCTGTGCCCCAAATTATTTAGGTCACTGAAAATAGCTACGTACAGAAATAGTAGAGCTTTCAGTATATATTAATTTAGTGTTGAAGCTTCTAGGCAGGCGTCGATGTGGTGAAAGCAGATTGGAGCCTGCTGCTTAAATCATGCCAGGTCGTGGTGGCCAACGCTTGCTTCATAGTAGGGCAAGCTAATTCAGCTAAAAGCAGAAGAGAGATGATTGGCAAAGAGAACTGTGCATTTTGCGTCTTGTTCCTTTAAACTAATAGAGGGTTATGGGACATCGATGTCAGCACTCTTATCTAAACATGGCAAGCAACTTTTGGTAGTATACATTTCCTCTTTCAGTTTGTTTATACTCTCTGTTTGATGGGCTTCAATATCAGATCGCGAAGAAAGAGACCTATTTTGCAATATATTATGCAACCGGATCGAAGTGGAGCCTGGACCTGAGATTCGAGAAAACTATGAAACTAGGAATAATCTATCCATGAACATATTATTACAACAACAAAGGAATATTTACATATCCATGAACATATTATCTAGAACGAGAAGGTGAAATTTTTTCATATGTCAATCTAGTTTGACAAGATCTCAGGCATCAAATAAATGATCGGCATCCAACCAGATGAGCTTAAGCATGTAGTTCTGCTGCATGGACTAGGTTCTGTTATTTAATCCTTGAAAGGGTACCGTTGATGAATTCATAAACACATGTAGACATGCCGAAAAATAAAAATCTCACCATGGCCGTGATAGTTGGAGAACCATTTATATTATATCTTCGAAAAAAATTAGTTAAGTAAAAATGAATTTAATGATTTTAACTTTATGTAACAACTTTATAGTTTATACAAAATGAGAATGGTGCTCACAATTAAAATAGGTATATGATGTATGATTTCATTAACTCATTTTGTATTGATAGATAATAATTACGATAGATAAATCGGATTGAAAATCGAACAATTCCAACTATTAACTCGTATATTAGAAAGGTAGGTTTGTAATAGATCGAACTCCTCGAATCAGGCCTGTATATGTGTGAAAGGTAGCCAATAATTTGTGGATTGCGTGATGTAGATCTCGTTGCTAGATTTAGCAGACCTAACTCTCTGTTGGTACGCTTTCTAAAAGATCGAATAGACACAGAAAGAGTTTAAATTAATTGTCGGGTTGAAAAGAGATAAAGGAAGTCCCAATCACACTTAATTAATTAGATGGTAGTACGACACTCTAAGAATCTAGCTACTTGATCAATGATTCCCACCCCTCAATGGGAATAGTTACAAACATATAAAATCCAGACTGATCCATTAAGTAATATGATTGAGAACGGAATAGATGGCATATATTCACAGGCCAGCACACTGGCTCATGACGTACGTTCATAGTGTATACCTAATTTGGAAAAATCAGGGCTAAACCAATAGGGAACGTGTCACTGTCAGATATAGTCGATCTCTAAGACATGCATCTCGGTCTCTTCTACACTCATAGATGAGATCAAGGAGTCAATAATGTATACATGCAATTAATCCTTATCTCTAGTTATCTGATAATTCTCTCTAAAGTCTTTCCACTCTACCAGCCTCTAATGCCATGAAAATGAAATAGACGTTCGTAAGCCCTATACCACAACATCCGCATAGGATTGATGTAATCGGGCAAAGGTAGCTAGCATAGCATAAAGGCCAAATAAGTTCATATTAATTAATAACCTAGCTAGTGCTCAATTAATTTTCTGATTTTTTACTTTCGGACCATGATTAGGTAGAACTAGCTAGTTTCATTACAAATTGCGACAATCATTTTTGAATAAACGTTAGAAAGTTTGAGAATTAATTCAAATGTAAAATGTTGATAGAGTTTATTGATATTTATAAGAGATTACTCAAAAATAATACACAAAAACATTTATTATACGCGATCATATCTTCAACATTTGATTCATCGTATTTATGTTTCGGATAAATAAGATACTAGAGGACCACAGTGAGCTATAAGCATGATCGACACATGGTCTTCATCATCTCCCATGGAATAATCTATAGATTGTCCTTAGAAACCCTAAACACTCGATCCAACAAGCAATGCACGCAAGTAAACGACAAACGACATCTCGATCTGGAAAAGTTTTGTGGCGCAATTATGGAAGACTGACCAATATGATCTGCCGGAAATGTTGAGCGTACGTTTTGGACTGTCTCTAGCTTGGCTCCTATTTTCAAGCAGCTGGAAAGACTGACCTTATGACTCGCAGAGAGGAAGGTATGGGTTTCAGTCAAGTGTTGAAAATATTAACCTAGTGTCTCCGCTTCCTTCTCAACACGTGGCTTACATGATTAGGACGCCCATTGATTAGTAACAGCGGACGTGACATTTGCCTTAACTATATTGGGGATGTGGTTTGTTGTTAGTATCAGTCCTCCCACCTTGGAAGTGTAAATCCTCGTGGGATGATGGGAATCGAGAAATTCTTGCACGGGGGTGCCGCACCATGCAGGTGTGCAGCCCTCTAATAAAAAATCAAAATAAAATTTCTCATTTTCTGAAATTGTTCCTGTTTTTTAAATGTACAATACCTAAAAGAACATCTTGCTAGAAAGTGATTGGTCTGCCACACCACATGAAGGTGCGGGTGCCTCACGCAAGTCTTTCTCATGGAAATCATGGGAGAGAGCAATTCAATAGCAATTGGGCGGGTTGGGGATGGGGATCATAATATCATCTACATCCTCATAGTAATTCTCCATCCCCATAACCGTCCTAATCCCCAATAAAAATATATTGAAGATTCTCCGTCCCCGTCCCCATCCCCACTGGGGACGAAGTCTCCAGACCCACCCCAAATCTTCAATAAGAATTTAAAAAATAGAATAAATTTTTTCTCATATTGCCTTTTTTTAAATCAAAATCTACAACAAGTAAAATTAAAACATAATTAAATTCATAAATCATAATTACCATTAAAGTAAAAGTGTAGTCATTAAAGTAAAGTAGTAAATGTATATATTTGTGATTTATATTATAAAAAATATTTAAAAATATATATATAAATTAAAATATATAATAATTAAATATATGTATTGGAGCGGGTTTGGGGATGGAGATCATAATACCATCCCCGCCCCATCCCCGATCTTAGATACCGGAGATTGGGGATCTCCATCCCCATTCCCCATTTGTCCATGAATTCTCCTCCCATTAGGGGCGGGTATCCAATCAAGCTCCGCCTCGCTAGAGAGTTTTGCCATCCCTATTCATAGTATGCCCGGAAAACGAATCACATTTCAAGTTTTCAACCATCTTACTATTTATATATATATATATATATATCTATACTATTATTAAGAGAAGAGGCTTTGTTAGCCAAAACTGAAATTTTTGACAGATTTAACCCTGAAATATTTAAAAACTTTGAGAGTAAATTAAATCACAAGGGTAAATAGGACAATTATAAAATATATTTTTATTCAGAAAATTAAAAAGAAATGATTCCACAACCCCCACTTTTCTCTCTCACTATTTTCTCTCTGCAATAACTACCCACTGAATCATTTCTTCTAGAGATAACTTTTTTTTTTTTTTTTACAATTAAATTTTTCTTACACATGCAGAGCATGTGATTACAGACTAGTATATATTTATTCACATCGTAATTTCATATTTAAATGAACAGATATTTTCTAAATAACCTATTTTTTAATTAATCACTGGAAGGGTGCATGTACTTCTTCTTTTAAGCGCCCTATGAGATGATGGATCGATGCCCCTTTTAAGTGCTTTGATAGTGGTAGATCACTCTAACATTTGTTCCAATTAGAAAGAGCTTTTATTGATGTACATATGTAAAATTATGTGCCACTAATGTCGATTCAAAGGGAGCATTGTTTGTCTAATGTATTAGGATTATGGACCAAAATGTCAATTTAGATGATAATGTTATGACATTGATTATCTACATTGATTACCTACCAATCATTATCCTTCGTCTACTGGCAAGAGGAATATCTAATACTTTTGCATTTAATGTTTGTTATTGTTTTTGTTGTGATAGACACAAAGAATCAAAAGTCTTAGATTTCAATTTTAATTATTCACGTTTTAACGATAATTTATATAGAAAAATTTACGTATTTGACCCCACTAATTCACTCAATACCTCTCGAGTTTAAGCCACCTAGATATTGGCAACGCATGTTTGCGACGACCCACTGGTCACAAACATATATTGTGTTTGAATATTGTGAAACTGAGTTTAAGATTGCTTATCAGAGTTATCCTAGGTTGAATTTTTCTATGTAATTCCTAATTCGTAGTTATACTTATTTAGGTCGGTTCATTATCAAGCTAACATGGCCTCAGTGGCGGATGGACTTAGAAGGCTATATGGGCTCAAGCCTAGACAAGATTTTGGACTAAAAACCCTTAGGTATATATATATATATATATATATGTTAACGTTTGGATCTGTTGGGATCTAATTAACGATAAGTAAAGAGAGTGAAAGAGAGAGAGAGTGACACAAGCGAAGTATAGTGGTTCACCTCCCGCCTTAGCGGGAGATTACGTCCACTTGAAAGCTTATACTAGTGTGTCGAGCCTTGCGGCCTAACAAGAT
>LYNE01003899.1:0-22727 GCA_001662545.1 Rosa x damascena
TTTATTTTCGAAAACGATTTACAATTATCAATCAATTCTGACAATTAAATAACTTGGTTCGTAAATGAACCGCGTGAGATTTAATCACCTATAAATCCTGCTGTGTCTTCTCTAACAGCCAAGATTACACAATCAACAAATGTTTGCCCAAAATAATTCCGTCAAACACCTAATCACATATGATCTCAACTTAGCACATAATTCACAAAAACACAATTATACTATGATCCAACAATTGGATCCTCATCCGAGACTA
Source organism: Rosa x damascena (assembly GCA_001662545.1). Lineage (NCBI taxonomy): Eukaryota > Viridiplantae > Streptophyta > Magnoliopsida > Rosales > Rosaceae > Rosa > Rosa x damascena. The sequence continues at coordinate 257 of LYNE01003899.1, forward strand.
CCCAAAGTCATCGGAACACTGATGCAATCAATATATCAAATCTACAAGTTGATCAGACGACTGGATCCTCACGGATCGAAAACCAATCGAACCGAAAATCTTAAAACCCTAAAAATTCATAACTTACTCATATGATTTCCAAAAATTACAAACTATATATTGAAATGCTCGTATCAACGAGTAGATTACAATGAGGGTGGCAGAAACTGCCCAGAGGTGGCCGGAAGCTGCTGTACAACCAATGTTCTAAAAGGTGGCCGCCCGGCGCTAGGCGCACCATAACCGCCCCGATTATGGGGTAGGCGATGAGACAAATCGTTCGGAGCTTAGGCGGGCTAGAAAGCGACTAGGCGGTCTGGACGCTGGGCTAGGCGCTGCTTTATTTATTTATTTTCTGGAAACTTAGACGCATGTTTTCGACGCTGATTCTCAAAAGGTCGGAGTTCTATCACTCTCTCCTCCACAGATAGACCACCATCTTCATCTTGTGATAGATAATATTAAACCCTAAAAGAAACCATGATTGAGAGTTCACCTAAAAAATGTCTCGTAGATGAACACTCATGTGGTACATAATATTAAACTATTTTTACACACTAAGATGGTTGGAGAAGTTTAGACCTCATAATGCTATTAGGTTACTCATGCTCTTGTGGTCTTTGCCTGGTTTGTGCTTAATAAATGCATTTTAATTATCTACAGGCTCATTAATAGTTCATGTAAAGGGATCGACCAATATCAGGATATAGGGAGTCTCCTATAAATAATCACCTAACCCTTTCATTTTCTTGAGTTACATCTTGTTTTCTTGATAAATTTATCCAGTGCCAAATATCATAATACCCAAAAGAAAAAAAGACAACAAGAAATTAGGAAATTACTCCAAGATGAATAATCTATTTAAGCACACCATACACTTCGCCCAGGCACTAAGCTTTTGTAGCTTTGGCTGGACAAGTATTTCAAGAATTATTGCGTGCGGAGGAGTATGTAATCCTACCAACATAAGCTGGTAAGCTTTCTAGCTCCTATTCATACTCGCTGGTATTAGGCGGAGACTTTTTATAGTTTAACATCTCCTGCACATTTAAAACTTAGTACTGAATACTTTCAAAAAAAAATAAATTAGTACTGACTTCTTGCATGAAGACTTGAAGAAGATAGGCCTGGCCTTTGGCTTTAATATAATTAGAAAACAAGAACAAGTCATACCCTGGGTGGTTCAATCTGAGTAATTACTCAAATATATTATATTGCAGCATCAAACAGTGTATATGAAAAAATATTGCTTGAAATCTAGCCAGTGTAATTTGATCTATTTAATTGCTCTCATCGCTTAGTCTTACAATTATGTTCAGACTCAAAATTTAAAACTGAACTATATACACATATTCTAACATAAAAATACCCTAAATAACAAACGTAGATTCATAATTTTAAGTTTTTAACATATGTCAGATCAATAGTAAACTCTAAATACATTTTCAAACGTTCAACTATATATCCTAAAAAAACAATAACAAATGTAGATTTGTAATTTCAACATATGTTAGACAACAGTTTCTCAGACATACCAGCAATATATATGCTGCATAATGTATCTGGTTTATACAACGACTTTTCCTAATCTGCACCAATATCAAAATATCAATTATGAATTATTCCATCAAATATAGAAATTATCACTCTATTCATCATGGAGTACTAAAGAACTGGACATTTTTAAAAAGTAGACCATAGTCAGGAAATGCCTATTTTTAGTATGACTCTTGCCTGGTTTCTGCTTAATTTATAATTAAATAGATTTATAATTGCTTAGTTAGATATGGGCCCTATTGGCTCATGATTCTGATATTGATCGATGTCAACCCTACTTCAGAAACTAATGCAATTATTTGTCTTCTTATAAAAGTAATGAAAGCAGGGACTCATGATTACTACCCAGTTGGCCACTAGATGTTTGTTAAACAATCAAAAGAGCTATCAGTTCCAAGTTTAGCAATGACTTCCTCCACCAAACCATTGTATGCCTTTAAACAGATCGAGAGATCGAGCAGAGTACGTAGTAGGCAATTATTATCGGACTTTGTAGTTTTCTGAATAGTGGAACCTATATATACCGGACATATATAGTAACTCAAAGTCTAATCTCTCTACTTTTGACCCCACAAAAAAATTTATATATATCTAAGCTTTCTTCTCCAGGAAAATCTGATTTTGTATGTAATAAAACTATTTTTGTTCTTTTATGATGGTGATTAAAATTATTAAGCTCAGTAGCTGTGCTCACTGCCAATTCATCCCGCTCAGTGACAACTAGAGTAAGTCAGTTAGCTTGCTTAGCGTTTAGATATATCTTTGTAATAATTCTAAATAGGCATAATATGTGCTTAAATATAGGCTTTGATCTTTGTAATAATTCTAACACAGTCGTTCATCAATACAAATTAATCCAGCTATTTTCAGCCTCGAATTCTCTCTCATTTCGTCTGCATCCTCTACCTTGCAGCTCTAGCTGTGGCTTCTGCATAGCTACTATACTAAAACTAATTCTCTGTTCTGTGTACGCTATTAGCAATAATTAGATTGGACCAGCATGGATGTAAACAGCGTTGAACCCCGACTAAGTGCACCAGATAAGGTCATGAGCAATTACGGGCTGAGTACTCATGAATATTTCCTAGAGAAAATCATTTCGACGATCAAGAAACAGCAAAGTGAGGAAGCATTTTACGTGCTGGATTTAGGTGTTGTCATTAACCTCATGGACACCTGGAAACATAACCTTCCGATGGTCCAACCCTTCTACGCTGTTAAATGCAATCCACACCCGGATCTCCTCGCCACCTTGGTTGCTCAAGGCTCAAGTTTCGACTGTGCAAGTTGGTCTGAGATTGAATCCATTTTGGCTCTGGGAGTTTCTCCAGATCGCATTATCTATGCTAATCCTTGTAAAGCTTGCTCTCACATCAAGTATGCTGCCGCAGTTGGCGTTAACCTAACCACTTTTGATTCAGTAGACGAGGTTCATAAGATCCGAAAATTGCACCCGGAATGTTCTTTACTAATCCGCATCAAAGCTCCGGACGAGAGTGGGAGCAGGTGGCCAATGAGTTCCAAGTATGGTGCTCTTCCCGAAGAAGTGCCTAAGCTCCTCCAAGCCGCTCAAACTAAAGGACTCAAAGTTGTTGGGGTATCATTTCATATAGGGAGTAAGTCCCACAATTATCAGGCATATAAAACAGCAATACAGGCAGCTAAGGCGGTTTTTCAGGAGGCGGATAGGCTCTGCATGCCTCCCATGCATGTGTTGAACATTGGCGGTGGCTTCGTGTCCGATGCATTGTGCTTTGAAGCTGCGGCATCAGCCGTGAAAACTGCCGTGGACAAGTACTTTTCAAAGGAGGAGCGACAAAACTTAACGATGATGGCCGAGCCCGGTCGGTTCTTTGCGGAGACGGCTTTCACGCTTGCCACCAACATCATTGGGAAGCGAGTGAGAGGGGAGGTTAGACATTACTGGATCAACGAAGGGTTCCATGGCTCCATGATGCGCGTGGATCGTACAGCGCTAGTTGAATCGTGCATTTCTCTGAAATGCATGTCCAATAACAGTAGTGACGACAATGAGAAGAACCCAGGCATTGTGGTATGTGGTAAAGGTGTCGGTGGTGCTCGCACTTACAGTTCGATTGTGTTTGGTCCGACGTGTGATCCCATTGACAAGGTGTTGGAGGGTCACCAGCTACCAGAATTGGAGGTGAATGATTGGCTGGTGTTTCAGAATATGGGTGCTTATACGTCATCCTGTAGCAACAAGTTTAATGGTTTTGGCGCAGCCAAGATCACCTATCTTACTGATTAATCGATGACGCATGAGTTTGCAATACGTACTTTGTGTAAGCTCGCTCAAGTGTGCCATGCCACTCACCTTTTTTCTTTATGTATCTTTTATGTATTAAGTTTCATTTTGGTATTTTTGTGTAGAAGAATTAATTTTGGTATCACGTACATGTGGTAATAATTTTTTGGTTTTTTGGCCAATTAATAAGTAATTATCTGGAAGTTGGGAAAATTTGAGGTTCTGCTTCAATTTTTTCACTTCCTTTTATCTTTCTTTCTAGCTTTTGGGGTAAGGTTTATGTCCCCCCATTCTTTAAGTTGTATTTTCTTTTTATATTATTAATAAAATAATAATAGGGGGACCGGCGGTGGGTTCCCAGAGTGTGGCAAACCCCTCTCCTTCGGGATAGAGGGTGAGACTTGTTCCCTACATCGTTTGCCTCCGAGGAGCTAATATCGCATAATTTCTTATTCATTAAAAAAAAAAAGTAATTGTTGAATCTTAGAGAAAAAAAAAAACTGTAATTGCAGTTTAAATACTAGCAACAACTCTTGTTTCATGGAATCCGATTGGGAGTGAATCAAGCCATTTGGTAGCATATTCCTTGTGAGATTCAGTGACTTTCTTGATCACGTAATCATGATTATTAAAGACTACTCAAAAGTCTTTTAGAAGAGATGCAGCCAGTTATCTTTTATGCACACACTTTCATAGATATGTTCGTTCGCAGCAATAAGTGGTCATATATTATAAAGGCAATAGTTAATTGCTTGATGCCTGCTATAAGATTATAAGTGTTGTGGATCGTGGTGATGTCGAAACCCCAAATAAGCACACTACACAGAGAAACAATCACATAGATACGAATATAAGAATATAGATACGAATATAAGAATATAAATTTAATAATGGGTACGAGAAAATTTTTGTCTACGTCCACGAGAGAGAAAAACAATCTTCCATTATATTTATAATGGGTACGGTGCACGATCATATCAAGTCTCTAACAGACTTGATGAATAACAAGAAAGAATAAGAAAACAAGTACTCTCTCCTCTCTTTCTAATTCCTATCCCTTTCTTCTTTGCCCTCTTGTTAGTGTCATATTCATGTAATTGGCATTTCCTAAGTTAAACAATCAAGAGTCATGTCTGTGTTGTAATAGTCCTTACTCATGGAACTCAGAAGCTTGGATCACATACAAGACTTGCTACTCAACCCACCTTAGCACCTTCAAATGGTAAGTCTGCATTCATGTGTGTCATATTACTTTTAGGAGAGAACAAGTTCATCTATCCTAGATTAGGAAAGCATAGTTTTCTGTTTGCTGAACTGCTAAGTCATACGTGTTTCTTAGTGTCGTGAATAGGCTTGTTATGAGATAGTTTATTATCCATGCTCGTTAAAAATATTTTTAAAAGCTTGTGCACAACATGAACCCTAGCGTAGCTCCAGTGTCTCACTAGTATAAATACATGTTTGTTTAGCATGCTAGGGTCACAGCTTTTTTCAGAGAACTTTGAGCCTAAAGAGTTTTTCAAAAATTCTTCATGAATTGTTCTATGTTTAACTCTTGAAGGATTATCAACACTTTAAATACCTTCTTTGAAAGCTTTGGTTTATACTTCCGTGTGTGCTGCATGCATTCATGCATGGTTCGTGCCTTGAGGTGATTGACAACCGAGTCTAGTGTTGTGCCATTTCAAGATTGACGAAGGTGATCAGATCCACTTTCCAGATTTAGTAGCAAAGACGTACACGATCAAACTGCCTTTCTAGTAAAGTTCTAGTAAGTAGAGTGTGTGAGTTCTTTATGTACTAATCTTTTATTAGTGGATTTTTTACCGGCATAGTGTTTGCAGTTGTTTACCTATTTGGAGGGTTTTACTGCATGCGTCAACATATCGTGTGTTGTTGTTCTACTCTTATACTTGTTTTGTGTTAAATGTTGGCCTACTGACAACATCCCATTAAGCTAGGTAATTTTGTTTCTGCAATTTCACCTCTCTCACTCTCTAACTCCGAGAATGGAATACACTTTGCTCTCCGTCTCTGTGATGCAAAACCAAGAGCAGAACCTCTCCTTATATAGTCATAAGGATATCACAAGCTTCCCGAATATGTTTAAGGGTGACCAATTACCAGAACTGGAAGTGAATAATTGGCTAGTGCTTTTTTGAATAAACTAGCTTATTTATTTTCAGTAAGTGGTACTTGTCAATTTTAATAGTTTGCTTGGTTCCATAAATGGTTGATTCAAATTAGGAAATGATGTATGTGCCGTTCTGGCTATGATAAAGAATGAAATTATCGATCTGCTTCGTTAAAAAAAAAAAAAAATTGTTGGAATTGAATTTGCTCACCACACACCTTAACTGGAGTGGTGATACCACTACCACTCTCAATCTTGAAATGTATGCCACTAGTTAAATATGGTTAACATTAACATGCAATAAATGGACTGTCGGAAGGAAATTTGGATGATATGGACCCAACCACTTTGATAATGTGGCATCCATGATGGCGAAATTATTAAAAGAAATAGTGCTTCTATTCATACTTATACATTTGATATATAGACCTCTCCAAATTTTTGTAATTCATTTTATCCCATTTTGCCCCTCCAAAAAGAAAAAAAAGAAAAGAAAAGAAAACAACCAAGGTTGTCATTTCCATCTCTTCTTCTTTCCGCTCTTACGGACTTTCTCCTCACTCTTTGTTTCTTTTCATTCTCTTTGGTTGAAGAGTAATTTTGCTAATTAATTTTGGTAGGAGTTGATATTTTAGATTCAAGGACGGGGTTTTAGATTCAAGGACAGGGTTTTGATTTTAGATTTGGGAATTCTTCCTTTCTTGATCTATATACGAATAGAGAGAGGGTAAAGAGTGTTGTAGAGGTCTGCAACATTGCTTGTTGTAATTCCATGTTATTATTAGATTCGATGTCTTGATCCTTTTCTAGTTTATCAAGTTTTATACCACACGTAATCTAGTACGTGGTTTTAGCAATTGCATATTTGCAATTCTGCAATTTTCATACAATTCAAGTTTGCAAGCAGCAACATAAAAAAATAAATACTAGCTTCCCATGAATCACAATAAGCACAAAAAATTAGAAAACAAACAGAGAGAGAGAGAGAGAGAGAGAGAGAGAGAGAGAGAGAGAGAGAGAGAGAGAGAGAGAAGGAGACAGAGAGAGAGAGAGAAAGAAACAGAGAAGAATATAGTCGAAGACGCCGGTTGCATTAGTTTTTTTTTTTTCTTTTAATTTTTTAGGGAGACATAATGGGACACAAATGTTTACAAAAATCTAATGAGGTCCACATGCTAAATTGTGAAGATATAAATAGAAGTACTCTAAATGAAAAAAGGCAATACTTCGATAACCATAGCTGGTTAGCAAATGCTGACTGTATCCAATAATAAGAGGACATTCGTCTTTTTAGAATTTTTTTTTTTTTTGAAAGCTAGTGATCCACATGTGATGTTCACATGTTGGGATATATATAAAAACGCATATGATGACTCTTATCATTGGATAATGTCAGCCTTTGCTAATCAACTATGATTAGCAAAGTATTGTCCAGAAAAAAGAAAAAGAAAATTGATTCTTTAAGGTTATAAAGCACTCAAGTAAATGGCTATTATATGAAGGGTCCTTCCCCAAAAGCACCAAAATGAGCCAAACTTTACCCACTTACCCCAACAACAGATTTTTATTCTCACTAACCCAATTCAGAGTACAATGACAAATATACCCTCAGTCTAATTAAATAACTTCATTTTATGCCATTCTTTCATCTCTCTCTCTCTCCAGCACAGCACAATTTTTTTTTTCTCTCTCTCTCTCTCTCCATAATCACGTACAGATCACCGACCACCTTCACCGGAGAAAGTTTCACGGTGACATGGAGATCTATTCTTCCCGGACGGCGACTAATTCAACTGCGGAGGCGACGCATAAGACCCATGGCTCTACATTGTTCGACGCTGTCTGATTTGGACCGGACGATTTGCAGAACGGCGACAGGGATCTGTCCGACTCGCGACATCGTTGAGGAGGTCATCACCGGCTTCGATGAGATCGATCTCCACCGCTTGACCCAAAGACCCGATCAGGCGAGGGCTTCATCTCAGTTTTGCAGAACCACCAGCAGCCGTCATTTCAGCCTCGGGCTCCGGCGAGTTCAGATTTGTTTCAGTGATCGGCCAGATCGAATTCGATTCAGGCCTTGTCTCCAATTCAATCCTTTCAGCGCCAGAGGAGGAGTCGTGGACGAACGTCCGGTGCTTTAGAAAGTGAGGCCGAAACGAAAAGTATGGTTTTCGATAGACTCGGGGATTTGGTGCAGCAAGAAGAGAGGGTTCCGGTCAATCGGGGAAAAAGAAGATTGGGTGCCCAAATCATTTTCTGGGTGCCCAAATCAGATCAGATCAGATTTTTTTTTTTTAAGTATCGGGACAGAAGGAAAGGAAAAAAAAAGTTTTGAATGTCTATTGGGGGGCAATAGATAGCTATTGGGGCGCAATAGATGTTTTGAATTGATGTAATCTCCTTGTTTTTTTTTCCGTTATCAAAGTTGTATTTGTCTAAATTTAGGGAGATTAGTTCCTATTTTAGTGACTGAAAGTCCTATTGGGGGGCAATAGACATCTATTGGGGAGCAATACATGACTGATAGTCGTCTATTGGGGGGCAATAGACGTTTATTAGGGGCAATAGACTATTAGAGTAATAGACGTCTATTGGGGGGCAATATACCTCTATTACCCCTCTATTAGGGGCAAAAAAATATTTCCGATGAGATTTTTAGCAAATTTAGGTGGGCGGCAGCTGGTGACCTGATTCCGACGGCCGGTGATCGGAATCAGATGAAAGTTGGCCGGAATTCGGCCGCCGGTAACCGGAATCCGGTGAAAGTTGGCAGGATTCCGGCGGTCGGTGATGGGACTCTGGCGAAGTCTTTATGGTTTCTCTCTCTTCCATTCTCTCTCTCTCTCTCTCTCTCTCTCTCTCTCTTTCAAAGTAACAAAGAGGTGAGGGTAAAATGATATTAAAAAATAAAAAAAAAATCTTAATGAGGTATTAGGGAAAATCTCCTTAGGGTAAGAGGGAATTAAAAAAACTTAATGAGGTAAGTGGAAAAAAAATCTCTAAAATTGGGGTAAATGGATAATAACCCTTATATGAAATAAATGAAAATGGTGGTATCTAATTGATATAAGGGAAAACCTCAGGGGGCATCGTTTCCATATTTTTATCCCACTGAGAACGTCCGGACCCAAAGCGGCAAAGACACTGGACATGAGTAAAGGCTCGTGCTTTCTTCAAAATTTCTCATCTCTGACTCTGAATCACCTTCGACTATGAATTCGTTAATGATATTTTCAGAGTCCATTTCAATTGCAACGGTATTGAAGTTACACTCTTTCCAATTCTACAGCTTCCTGCACCGCCTTGGCCTCAGCTTGCAGCGACGAACCGGCTAAAGGGAAAGCTTTTCCGGTGATGAAAAACCAGTGAGTAACTCCGGCTTTACTTTCCCAATATAACCCCATTTGGGTTCTCTCATTACTCCTCTGTTGCAGAAATTAAGTATTCTTAAAACTTCTAGTGGGAAATTTTTTTAATCATGGGTAGATTAGGACCACCTAATCCAAAAGAAAAAAAAAATCCTGCTATTATGTACTTTTTTCGGTCGAATTTACTGTTTCTATGAAGTTGAAAGCTTAGTACTTTGAATGTTAACATAGACTTTTCTGCTTTGTATTTTAGCAAGAAAGCTCAGCATCTTAGTACAGGACCACACAGTCAACAATCAAACTTAGAAGCCAATATCAATTGAACTACTTCTTCTTTTGTATATGTGTATTAGTTTTATCACAACCAAAGATCAGTTTTTTATTTTATTTTTTGGGCCACAACTCGATCAGTTGAGTTAATTAGGAAGAAGAATGAATATTGAAGTTGAATTGATCTCTGAGGAGATTATCAAACCATCTTCTTCAACCCCTGATGATCTTCGCCATTACCAGCTTTCCTTCCTTGATCAGCTATCCCCTCCAGTCTATAACCCTTTGGTCCTCTTTTATGAATTCAATGACGAGACGATGCCTAGCGTTACTGAAATATCCAACCACCTTAAGAAGTCCTTAGCCGAGGTCTTAACCCTTTTCTACCCATTAGCGGGACGAATCGCAGACAACAAATTTGTAGATTGCAATGATGAGGGCATTCCCTATGTTGAAGCTCATGTTAAGTGTGAACTTTCTGAAGTTCTCAACAATCCAGTCCCTGGTGAATTCAGTAAGTTCATGCCATTTGAACTAGATAATATTGCTAATAAGCTTCCTCTAGGCGTCCAGCTTAACATCTTTGAATGTGGAGGATTTGCTGTTGGTCACTGTATTTCTCACAAGCTAGCAGATGGATTATCTCATTTCATGTTCAGCAAAACTTGGGCTGCCACTGCCCTCGGAGATCAAGCCAAAATAGAGCCTCCGGAGTTTATTTCAGCAAAACTCTTCCCACCAAGGGATTTTACAGCCTATGATGCAGGCCTTGGCATCACAAGGAATAAAGTAGCAAAGAGGTTTGTGTTTAGTGCATCTATGATAGAGGCTCTCAGAGCAAAATATCAGAACAGCGAAGGCCTAGAAAACCAGAAACGCCCATCACGTGTTGATGCTTTGTCGGCTTTCATATGGAGTCGATATGTGGCCAACACCAAGGATACAGGACCTGCTGAGAAGTTGTACATGGTGCTCCATTCTGTGAACCTGCGTCCAAGGTTTGACCCCTCGTTGCCGCACCATTCTTTTGGAAATCTTTATCGTGCTGCCATGACAGCTCCTTTCTTAAGCAGTGGGGAAGAATGCTATGGCTTGGTGATGAGGCAGGTACGAGAAGAAATAGACAAGATTGACAATCACTACATGAAAGGTCTACAACAAGGTGCTGAGCACTTGAGTGAGCTTAATGAAAGTGTTGATAGTGTTATCAGTGGAGAGCTGATTACATTTAGCTTCAGTAGTTTCTGCAGATTTCCTCTGTATGATAATGATTTTGGTTGGGGGAAGCCTACGTGGGTATCATCACCACCACTGACCTTCAAGAACCTAGTGGTTTTCATGGATACCAAAGAGGCTGATGGAATAGAGTCATATATTAGTTTGGAGGAGGAAGTCATGGTTAAGTTTGAAACTGATATCGAGTTCTTGGCTTATGCGTCTCCAAGTGGGTGCTGAACTTTTTTGTTTATTGACAAAATAATCTTCTCTTTGGAGTTGATCGATTGTTGTTCTGCAGCTGATACTCATGCTTTTTGTAAAACTGTCAATTTGAATTACATGATGTATTAAACAAATTGTGGACTTCATTTTTGGTGATGATGAAACCTCCCTGTTTGGGTCGTTCACATTCATAATGTAGAATAGAAAGGTGGACGGTCCACGACGATGTAGCGTTATTATTCTTTATCAGTGTCAAAATATCGCTAAACAATATCGCTAAACATGTCAATAATGGAGCTATTTCTCTATCCACCACCTCAGGACCTCTTTTGATTTGCACCAAATTAGTAATTTGGTTCTTGCTGGTGCAATTAAACTCTGTTCAGACGGAGTCCATCAGGTTATTTCTCTGGGTTGAGTCCTCTGCTACAAAGCTACCTTCCAGTGCAGTGATCCCGAGTTCATCCCAATTGAACTAGATGATATTGCTGAATCTTTACGGTACAAAGTATGAAAATATAACTGGAGCGACTCAGACAGAATAGGGCTTTTGTAGCCAGTAGATGGGTCATTCTAATCTATCAACAACGGAATCCCAGTGAGTAAAAAGTCCTCACCTATAACTCCTGTTCAATCTCACAGTGCAGATAGTATGGCATACAGTATAAGCCCTTGATAAGATCAAGTCCGGTAAATATCCCCAGAGATATATTTATACTAGTTAATCTTAGCTAGAGTATGCTCTATGAAAGTTCAAGGCCATTTGCCTATGGAGTTGATGATTATTGTTAGGTTTAGGTGCCTGTTTCATTGCCTATGGATTTGATTTGAACATTTCAACATAATCAAATCAAATCCATATTCATCAAGGTTAATCAAGTTGACATTCGTCATAGTCTGAAGAAAGACAGGGTTATCCAATGATCGGAAGACTATCCCCTAAGCAGCAAAGCGGTGAGGTTTTTATTTATGCCTCTATTGGTTTGGGGAGGAAGTCATGGCTAAATCTGAAACTGATAGCTCTTTCTTGGTTTTGAAGTCTGAAGTCTGACCTTCTCCTCAATAATAGTTATCCAGCTGGTGTTAAGAGTATGAGACTTTGAAGTCTGACCTTTTGCTCACCACTTTTATTTTGTGGTTATATCACCACCCTATTAAAACTTGCCACGTCATATAAAATTAATTGAATACTTAAAATATAACTTTTTAATAAAATATTATGATTAACTATAATTGTGTTTTATAACACATGACAGTTTTGTATTGAATGGTGGTATCACCACCAAAGTATTGGTGGTGAGCAAATTTGAATCCTCCTCAATAAGTCGAACCACCCTATAATCAAGGCAAATAGCCTGATACTAAATCTGATTTGATTTGATATGATACGATATATATGAATATTGTATTTTTTTCCTTTTTGATTACATTAGTAAACTCAAATTGTACAACAACTAATTTTTTGTGAGTCGAACTCATAATCTTCCGCTTATATATATATATATATAATTATATATATATATATATATAAAAGGCCGGTTCTGAAGCGGACGTCCGCAACTCAGAAAAAGTGCTGACGTCGCTCCTCCGGCCTCGATCGGGCGGCAACGGTGGCGTTTCTGTTACAGGACGGAACCAGGCCACGAAGTGAAGCAGTTAAGAAGCGGCTAGACTTGTCGGCGAAGGGTTTGAAGTCGAGCTCGATGGGCTTCCATGGTTTTCGGCGAGCTCGCCGCACACCGCTGAGTTTCCGATCACCTTCGCCTTCACTGCTTGATCGAGGCCGTTCGGGATGTCCAGAGGGTGCGTCCGGCACCCGCAGCGCAGCAAACGCCGCCTTCCCAACATTGGAGGAGGGACGTCCGCACTTTTCTGGGTTGCGGACGTCCGCTCTCGAAAGGCTGGGTATATATATATATATATACAGATCCTATCCAGAGCGAGGCCTCGCTTTGAAATTTCAGAGGGAGGTTAGGGTTTAGGGTCACTTTTCGGTCTCATATCCACATCTCAACCGTTTATTTTTTAGGTACTAATGTATAAATCATCTCTGCAAAATTTCAACGAAATTGATGGTCTTTAAGGTATCTAACTCGCTTAAACAAATTTACGAACTGAATCTGTCCAACCTGAACCGTACTAGCTTTAAGGCAGTTATCAATGTCTTAACGATCATCAATTTGGCTGAAATTTTGCAGAGATGATCTATACTTTAGTACCTAGAAACTGAACGGTTGAGATGTAGATATGCGACAGAAAAGTGACCATAAACCCTAACCTCGCTCTGAAATTTCAAAGCAAGGCCTCGCTCTGGATAGGGCCCTTCCACTAAGGGATCCATTTTTTTAACCAAATCAGTGATCGTTAAGGTATTAAACTAGATTAAATCAATGGACGAACTAAATTTGTCAAACTTGAATCGTTCATACTTATAATTATAAATCACCGTTTTGAATGTCTTAACGATCACCGATTTGGCTGAAAATTTGCAGAAATGATCTATACATTAGACCTAAAAACTGAACGGTTGAGATGTCGAAATGTGATCAAAAGTTGGTCTAATCCCCTATCCCTAGAAAAGACCAAAAAAAAGGTATCCCTCACTAGAAGGGTGCTCTACACACACACAACCAATACAACCTGCAATACAACCACAATCTAACTTGCACGAGATTCCACAATTGGGTAGTCCTGAGGGTGAATAATGGAATGGTAAAGATTACATTACTCGAAAGTCTCCCACGGTAAAAGGGGATCATTTCAACATAATCAAATTCATATGAATTCATTAAGGTTAATCAAGTTAATATTCGTCCTAATTATGAAGAAAACAAGGTTATCCAATGATCAGAAGACTATATATATATATATATATCTATATCTATATCTATATCTCTGTGTGTGTGTGTGTGTGTGTGTGTGTTTCTACAAGTTTTGAGGCATATATATTGTTTGGGGAGGAAGTCATGGCTAAATCTGAAACTGATAGCTCTTTCTTGGCTTTGAAGTCTAAAGAAGTCTGACCTTCTCCTCAATAATAGTTATTCAGCTGGTATTGAGAGTATGAGACTTTGAAGTCTAACCTTTCCTCAGTAAGTTGGACCACCCTATAATCAAGGCAAATAGACTAACATACAAGTTTTATTACTAAATCTGATTTGGTTTAATATGATACGATATATATATATATATATATATATATATGTTTAGAGGCATATATATTGTTTGGGGAGGAAGTCATGGCTAAATTTGAAACTGATAGCTCTTTCTTGGCTTTAAAGTCATAAAGAAGTCTGACCTTCTCCTCAATGAGAGTTATCCAGCTGGTATTGAGAGTATGAGACTTTGAAGTCTGACCTTTCCTCAGTAAGTTGGACCACCCTATAATCAAGCCAAATAGACTAACATACAAGTTTTATTACTAAATTTGATTTGGTTTAATATGATACGATATATATCCAACGAGATCAAATGATATTGGCCCTTTTTTTAAAATTTATTATTATTGTTAGAGTAAATGTCACAAACAGTAAGGGGTCATTCGACACTTTAATTCCCTACATTTTATAGCTATCATATTGGTACCTCAAAATTAATTTCTGATATACTTTTAGTCACCTCCAATAGTTAACACTATTAATTTTTGGGAAAAATTCATGAATAGTACCCGAATTAAGGCCCACTATTATTTTTAGTACACCAAGTTCTAAAATATAAACTTTGGTACATCAAATATGAAGCCCGACTCAATATACATACACAACGTCAATGACTCCGTTAATTGTAGTGACAGGTGTCATAATATGAATGGTAATTTGGTCTCTTCAAACTTTTTGCTCAGAGCACCCATTTCTCCCTCTTCTCTTACTGTGGGCACCCAGTTCTGTCTCTTCTCTTACTCTCAACACAATCTCTCTCTCTCTCTCTCTCTCTCTCTCTCTCTCTCTCTCTCTCTCTCTCTTTCTCTCTTTCTCTCACCTACTTGCACAATGCAGCGCCACCACCCTTTCATCATCAGTTTCTCCAACCCCCAATAGAACTCAACCCACACCTTTAACCGCTGACCACTGTTCGACCTTCACAATTGATCTCAAACATGACCGCCGGTTGTTAGCTCCGTCGTGAATGTCAGGTCTGTCGGGGATATCATGACGCTGGCCGCCGATGCTGCAACACCCAAACCAAGTGCAAAACCCATATAAAAATATACAATCTTGCGCAAGATTCAACACAAACAAAAACCCCCAACTGAAAGAAAAAGAAAACCCCTTTCTTCAATCTTGAATCAAACATACGAATCCCAACAAGAAACCCCATTATAACCAAATTGATCAGTAACCCAGATCGGGAAGCCCTTCAATTGTTCGAAATCGACTATAATTTCAATTGGGTTTTCTTGAAGCTTCAACGGGAACAGGGCCATGCTACATTTCTTTGAGCTCATCTTGCTGTTGAACCGTTTTTTGTTGCTTCATGGCTCCAGTAGCAGAAACTCATTTCATGGCTACGTTGATGATTTACTATTAAACTAAAACCTTCCCTTCTCATCAATTAATCTTCTTCAATCTTCTTCCTTCTTTCCCCATCCCAAAGCTCTATGTAAAAAGATGTAAATCAGAAAAGATGTATGGATATATGTGGACACACAACGCCATATGATCTTCTTTGAGAGAGAGGGAGGGAAGGAGGGAGAGAGTTAGAGTTTGGATGGTGATGAATAAAGGAAGCCTGGGGATAATGTATGAGACGAGGATCAGCTGGGGGGAGGGAGAAGAGAGGAGAGAGAAAGAGAGGGGGGATGCAAACTAACAGAGTCATTGACGTCGTGTATGTATATTGAGTTGGGCTTCATATTTGACATACCAAAGTTTATATTTTAGAACTTGGTGTACTAAAATTAATAGTGGGCCTTACTTCGGGTACTATTCATGAATTTTTCCCTTTACTTTTTCTTTTTGTCAAGGGCATTTTCATCTTATTCTCTCTCTCTCCCTCGCCACCACCGTCTTGACTGAGATAATTATTCACTGATCAATAACTAAAAATTAAAAAAAGAAGAAGCATAAATAGTATTAGAATATGAAAAACGAGAAGTGATTAACTTAATCAATTAACCTAAGAGAGAAAAAGATTAAGGGTGCGGCTATTGTCACCCTACCATTTTATTTGTTCACCCTACTTGCTCATTACACCTTATGTTTTAATTTCAATTATTAAATTTACTTATCTAACACATTTATCTTTCCAAAAATAACCTTATATAACATATCCAATTAAAAAAAAATTAACTAAAATCTCTCATTTAATTTATACCAATAAAAAAACTAAAATATGCTAAAGTCTTCGAATAAAATCATAATCTGATTTACTTTAATTTTAATTGTTTTTTTCTTTTCAGTATCATCATTTGTCTATTTCAATCTATATTAAAATATTAGTAATTTAACAACTATAAGCAAAAAAGAAGAGGTTGATTTTTTTTTTTTTGTGTTTTAAATTTTTACTTTCGGTGTTCACTAAGAGTATTGCAAAGATTTTAATGAAATTAGCATTACTAGTTTTGTAAATTGAATAACAAATTCGATGAGGAGGCAACAAAGAGACAAAAAAATATAGTAAAAAAATTCAAATTTGGATTGAGAAGATGAAGATTAATGTTATCTAATGAAAAAATAAGTAGTCTTTGTATTTAATTAATTGGTTATGTATATATTTTTCCTTATAGATTTGGATTTTAGAAAATTAGTGTACTTATTAGTCATTTTACACTTGGGTAATATAGTTTTTCAATAATTCAAATGTTTGTAGGGTGAACTAAGAAAATAGTAGGGTAGCAATAACCGCACATCCACACCCAAGATTAAAAGACCCTTGACAAAAAAAGTAGTTAACTATGTTATTAATGGAGGGTAAGCAGTAAAATTATGTTGGTTACTAAATTTTAAGGTACTAATGTCATACTTTTAGAATGTTAGCGACTAAAATCTCAAATGATCTGGAAGAGTTTATTATTCTTAACATGAGCCATGTGTTTGTATGTATTACTTTATCAATAGCTTGTCTTCCTGGCAAATAATTTCTAATCGATTTTTAATTCGTTTGAGCTCTGCACGATGATTATACATTTAGTTGTCTATGTATATGATCTGATCAGAGTAGGGCAAATTATTAATAGTACATTATTATAGCCAGACCAGGAGTTATTAAACAATTAGTTTTGTATCTGTCTATAAACTTGATCAGAGTAGGGCTAATTAATAGAACTACATAACCTTAGTACTCGAGTTCAAAAGATCGATCTAGCTACTAAGAATGAAGGTTGAAGTAGAAGTAATCTCCAAGGAGATTATCACCCCATCTTCTCCAACCCCTGCTCATTTTCGCCATTACCAGCTCTCCTCCTTTGATCAATTAGCTCCCCCAGTCTATAACCCTTTGGTCCTCTTCTACGAATTCAATGACAAGACAGTGCCCAACATTACTGAAATATCCAGCCACCTCAAAAAGTCCCTAGCCGAAGTCTTAACCGTTTTCTACCCATTAGCCGGACGAATCAAACACGACGACTGGCTTGTTGATTGCAATGATGAGGGCATTCCCTACCTTGAAGCTCACGTCAATTGCAAACTCTCTGACTTCCTCAAGAATCCGATCCCTGATCAACTTAGCAAGTTCATGCCATTTGAACTTGATGATCATATTGGTAAGGAGTTGGTCCTAGGGGTCCAGCTCAGCATCTTTGAATGTGGAGGATTTGCAATTGGTCAATGCATCTCTCACAGGCTTGCCGATGGGTCATCTTATTTCATGTTCAGCAAAACTTGGGCGGCCATAGCCCATGGCGAGTCCAACATAGAGCATCCAGACTTTCTGTCAGCAACACGTTTTCCACTGAAGGATGTTATGGCATATGATCCAAGCACTGAAATCTCCAGGAATAAAGTCACAAAGAGGTTTTTATTCAGTGCCTCTATGATAGAGGCTCTCAGAGCAAAGTATGGGGAAAGCGCTGTAGGCATAGAAGAAAACCAGAAACGCCCATCACGTGTCGATGCTTTAACGGCTTTCATATGGAGTCGATATATGGCCAATACCAATAAGATTACAGGACCTCATGATGAGAAGTTGTATAGGATCGCCCATGCTGTGAACCTACGCCCAAGGTTTGATCCACCATTGCCACAACATTCTTTTGGAAACATTTACCGTGGTGCCACGTCAGGTCCCTTGCTAAGTACTGGGGATGCATGCAGTGCATATGGTCGGGCTATGAGGGAAGTACGAGAAGAAATAAACAAGATCGACAATGACTGCGTCAAAGGACTACAGCAGGGTGCTGAGCAGTCTGGGCTCCCCTTCAATGAGAATACTGGTAGGCTAACCGAACTAGAACTGGTTACGTTGGGCTTCAGTAGCTATTGCAGGTTTCCAGTGTATGATAATGATTTCGGTTGGGGAAGGCCTGCGTGGGTGTTCTCAACACCATTAACCTTCAAGAACGTAGCAACTTTCATGGACACCAAAGAGGGTGATGGAATAGAGGTATACATCAGTTTGGAGGAGCAACTCATGGCTAAATTTGAAACTGATGCTGAGTTCTTGGCCCCTATGTGTCTCCAAGTGGGCGCTGAAGAGCCCTTTGGTTGTTAACAAATAGCTACCAGTCCTGCTCTCATAATTTATACAACATCGTGTGCCGTTCTGAAATTTGGTCTCATCTATTTGGTAACTAAATTAAGTTTCGAGTAAATCTGGTCATCTTTTGGTAAGTAATGGTTATCTTCTGGGTACCGAAAGGATGACCAAATATCCAAAAACTCAAAGTTTCATTACGAGATAGATGGTCGCTCAAAACAACTCAATAAGTGTGACTGCCTGGCTGGTCTGCTCTTAAATTGTGGGATTTTTTTTTTCTAATAATAGTATTTGTTGATGTCAATCATGGGGTAATATATGCAGTAAGTAGCTCAGAGCATGAGGAGGGTCAATCTCCTTAATTCGCAGCAAAATAGTTTTATCTTCATTGCTACTAAGTGGGATATCCCTTTGAGTTGAGATCTTGTTCTTAGCTCGTGTTTTCTTCGGAGGCTTTTCTCTTTGTTTTCTTTGTTTGGCAGGGTTGTTCCTCGTTGGTTGTTTAAAATAGCTTTATCTTGCTAGCTGATGCAATTAGACTCTGTAATTCAGTGTAAACAGTGTTTCAGCACTGTTATGCATGCTTTTTATAGTGTGAAATATTTGACTTCCTGGACTAGTCTGTTGTCTGCATACTTTGTGTTTTCTTTGAAGTTCGAACTTTCTCTAAACGTCTTGCCCTTTCTTGTTAACAAGGATGTTAGGTTATCTTACCTGCACTTCACACGCTACATATATACTGTTCTGCAAGAAAAGTCGGACTAATAATGTACCAAATCACAAATATTATATTTCTGCTTTTCTTAGAATTAGGCACTTTTAATGGAGCGATGAGTTGACTCTATCTGAGAATGATCCCTATCATAATCTCATTGGAAAATCTTTCCAAGCTAATCCTGAGATATATCTCTTGTAGCACAAGAAAAGAAAAGATTTTTAATTTTTGTATGATACTTCAGAAAATTATAAAAAACATAATGTGATGCTATGCTGCACAAGTATCTAATTGTGATTCGTCTTTTGGAGTTTAAGAAAAAGAAAATCAGAGAGAGTATAGGACGTCATTGTGATATCAATTCATGAGCATGTATTTGCTTAACCCATGGGCCTTTGTTAATTAATTTTTTAAGATGCATTCTATCCCCTTAGCATTTAGCTGTAGCTTTATGTAAGTCTAACTGAAACACATACAACTATACAAGCACAACCAGACATACCCATTGTTTGTAGGAGATCAATGATCATGAAGGTTGAGGTTGAGGTTGTCTCCAGAGAGCTTATCAGACCATCTTCTTCAACCCCTGACCACCTGCACAGATATCAACTCTCCTTTCTTGACCAGATATCTCCCCCAGTCTTTAGTCCTTTGGTTCTATTTTATTCATCATCCGAGGCTGATACAAATTTTGACATTGCTGATATATCGAATCGGCTAAAGAAATCCCTCTCCGATGTCTTGGTCCAATTCTACCCACTCGCTGGACGAGCAAATGACAACATGTTCATAGACTGCAACAACAAGGGCATACCCTTCTTGGAAACTCGAGTAAACTGCCAACTATCTGATGTTATCCAAAACCCAGTTCCCAGTGAACTCAACAAGTTGATTCCATTTCAACTAGACGAAGTTGCTGATCTAGCCCTTGGTGTCCAACTAAATGTCTTTGACTGTGGTGGAGTTGCAATTGGTGCTTGCATTTCTCACAAGATTGCAGATGCGTTATCGTTTTTCATGTTCATCAAAACTTGGGCTGCCACTGCTAGAAAAGATCATTATCATCAGACAGATGATCATGTAGTTATGTCTCCACAGTTTGTATCAGCCACACTGTTCCCACCAAGGAACATATCCGGGTTTAATCCACGTGTTGGGATCGCAAAAGAGAATATCGTAACAAAGAGGTTTGTGTTTGATGCTTCCAAGATAGATTCTCTTAAATCAAAATATGGTGTTAATGATAATGATCATGAGCATGGGCAGAGCCTAGAAAGTTACCAAAGACCGCCATCTCGTGTGGAGGCTCTATCTGCTTTCATATGGAGTCGCTATGTGGCTGCAACCGAAGTTGGGTCTGAAGCACCTGAGAGGGTCTATGCCATTGTTCATGCTGTGAACCTCAGGACAAGGTTTGATCCACCACTGCCAGAATGCTCTTTCGGGAATCTCTACCGAATTGCAGTTACGGTTCCACGTCTGGATACAGGGGAGGAGTGCTATGATCTTGTGAGGCAGGTCAGAGAGCAAGTGAGTCATATTGACAAGGATTATGTGAAGAAATTGCAGGAGGGCAGTGAACACTTGGGTTTCATCAAACAAAGCTCTGAGAATTTCTACAAGGGAGAGATGGTTACACTGAGCTTCACAAGTTTGTGCAGATTTCCTCTGTATGAAGCTGATTTTGGATGGGGAAAGCCTACTTGGGTCGGCTCTCCTGCCCTGACTTTCAATAATTTGGTTGTTTTTATAGACACTAAATCTGGGGGTGGAATAGAAGCATACATTAACATGAAGGAAGGAGATTTGGCTAAAATTGAATCTGATAAAGAGTTCATTTCATTTGTTTCAAGTGAGTCAAAGTAATGAAGAATGTCAGTTGTAAAAAAAAAAAAAGTAATGAAGAATGTCTGCCTGCCAATGCAGCTCTTGGTTCTCTGTTGTTGATTGATGCCATATATTCTAGGTGTGAATGAGTCTATTATTGTTATTGTATTTGGTAAACTGCTACTTGTGAAATAAGATTGTTAAATTTTTTTTTTCTTCAATAAAAAGCTGGTGCGGCTGCTTTGGCTGCTTTCAAGCCTTAATTAATGAAACTGCCAAATACAAGGGGGGACATTGAGCCTAAACCCTTGATTACAATAAGCATCTAGAGTATATTTCAAAATAATATCAGGAACCTTTACAGAAGACATGTATTCTAATAAGCACCAGCTAGCAAAGAGTGCTCTACTGGCTATTTCATTTGTTTTGACATAGCGGTGACATAACGGAAAGATAACTCGATATGTAACTCGATTACAAAGTAGCTTAATTACCATAAGCACAGCTTTCCTAATATGTTGCCGCTAGATGATAAATCCGACAATACTTAGCTTTACCCTACCACTAGGCGGTAGCAACTATTTGACGACTCACTGCCTACCTAGAGCAAACAAGGCACTTTGAGTGCACATACAGGCACAACGCTCGACTAGCCCTACACAACTATTATAGGGACTTATTACTCGCAACAAGCGCAACAAAATTAAACAACAAAAGTAATTAAAAGCTTTAAAGAAAAAAAACAACCTGGGCAGGGCCCAAAAAAGCCCAAGCCCAAGCACTACCCAAAGAGATAAGGGAGACCCGGCCCACTAGCCAAGTCCAGCACCGGCCCACCTCTAGCCACAACCGTCGACCCGGTCCCACCCCGTCCCCCAACCTGGCGAAGTCGACCCGGACCACCACCTGTCAGAAGCCGTTTAATTTCTACTTTTCATCACAAAGTTCATTATATATTCTTTTTTTTTTGTCAAGTAAGTTCATTATATATTCTTTAAGACTTCAATTTGATACAATTCTTCATTGTAAATGCATATTGAAAATTGATGATGGAAACAAAAAAACAGACAGAGTAACTTTGGGTATTCCTCCAAAGTTGTTGTCAATGGGGATTATCTTATTTCATTTAGACATTGATCTATTTGAGTAGAACCAACTATTCTTTCTTTGACAAGAACTCAACACTGTTCAAGTTCAGAGAGACAGATCAAGATGAA
>LYNE01003900.1:20006-33140 GCA_001662545.1 Rosa x damascena
AAAAAAAAGTGTGAAATAAATTTGTTGACATAGTGGTAAATCTTTATATTTTTATAATGATTACTACAATGACCACACATTTTACCACAACCCCCAACAATTGATGTAAAAGTGATAACTTTTGTTCTATTTGTAGTAGTTACTTCAAAAACTACATCATTTACAAGATTATCAACCACTTTACAATTTCGACAACATTTGTGCTGTAAACATGGTAAAATTAATATTAGACCAAAAGATATATATAAGTACTCACTATTGTAAGTATGTTCTCCATTTGATAAAAGTTTTCCAACTATGAAATTTACATCTTTGACCACTCAATTACAATAATCACAATAAGTGGGGTCATAAGTCCTAATTTTAGTTCTACTAGATGTAATTTATTATATTTACAATATTTGTTACATGTTTCTGAACAATATTACAATAGAATGTGGTGTTAATATGGTAAATTTTATTTTTAAAAATGATACGTGTTAACATTTAAGTGGGTAACCTGTTAACCAGTTCAATAAGTTTTCACTACATTAATTTATTAAAAAAAGAAAAAAAAAAAAAGATATGACATACATCAAGGTACCATAAACGACCCAACTTGAGAGAGAGAGAGAGGGACGTATGGATTTTCAATAGATTCTTGAGTGATCACTGTAGAGGCCAAATACGTTAATGTAGAAATGGGTTTCTTGCTCCTCTTTACTTCCTCTCAGAGTAGTGCAATAATTTAAATTTTAAAGTGAGTGCAGGTTAATGACAAGGCTTTCCCAGATCAGAAATCCAGCACTAGAAATATTTTTTTCTTCCTTTTTTGGCTGGTTAAGAAAGCTTGAACAAATGGAATCAGACTGATGTAATCATAGAGAATGAATGATGACAGAGTCCTGGATTTTATTAGCTTAATTACATTACCATTTATAAAGCAACATATATTTTGAAAGGTTGTAACAAAAAAACAAAAAAAAAAACAAAAAAAATACTCTCAATGTTCTTGGCAGTGAAGATGGTCAATCAACAAGGCATGCAATTACCAATTAGCATGATCCTGCTGGATGATAATATGTTTTTCCAAATTCATTTTTCACTCTTGTCGCTTTTGAAATGTCTGCAACACTTCATATGTAATATACAAGTTATACAACATTAGTTGACACACTGATATTTCTTATGGACCACAAAATCAAAATTGAAGAGTTTTGTTTTCTACCATTCACATGTATTCACAGGGTAGTTATATACATCGTGTGAAAAAATTGGCACTATTAATTGTGGTTGTTATGCCATGGGTTAACCAAGAGGGTATCTAGATTATTTCAATTGACCAAGTGGATCGAAATCAAAATTATGATGAAATTGGCTACATTTTTTACAACATGCATAAATATTTCAATCTTCTCATCCAATGGTCGGTTTCCCCGGTTTCTCATGTCTTGATGGAGTTGCTCTTTGAAGAATCCAATTAATAAACCAGAGGACAATAACAAATGGAGATCAGGAATTTATTAGGGTCGGTTTCCCCGGTTTCTCATGTCTTAGTGGAATTGTTATTTGAAGAATCTAATTAATAAACTAGAGGACAATGACAAATAGAGATTTACAGGAATTTATGCAATTGTAGTAAGAGGTGGTAGGCAGTGAACTTGGTCACTCATCAGAACCCTAACATCTAAAAATTGCTCTCTATCGTGGCTCATGGCAGGAGACTTCAATGAAATCATGTCCAATAATGATACGTCTGGTGGACCTAGACGAGCTGCAGCCCCAATGGCCACGTACAAACTAACCATGGCAAATTATGGCTTCATTGACATGGGATTTGTAGGCAGTAGATTCACCTGGAGCAATAAATACCAAAGAGTAGGTCTGGGTGATTTAACCCCGAAACCCAGAAAACCGGTCCGGGCTTTGAAAAAAAAAAACACAAAATTTTGAGGCCCGAATCGTTTATAAGTAAAATGAGCCGGTCCTGGGCCTGAGTTCTCAGTAGTGTAAAAGCTCGGATAAGGGCCCGTATAACCCATAGTACCATATGTCCCTCTGTGATAGGTGGTTATACATGCCTTAGTGTGATATCGACCACAGGTGATCACCGAAGCCTACTTCTCTAAACCACTCGTTTCGATAATTCTACCTAATCAGGTCGTGCTAAGGGTTGAGCTTTCTGCCGCTTCTTCAAACCCAAAAACAGTAAAACCCCCAATTTGGCTTTGAGCAATCCAGATTTCTAGTAGGCTTTGATCAGTTCTCTTTCAATCCGAGAAGCGATTAGTTTGTTTTCATCTGCCTATTACCTATATCGAGTTCGGAAACCACAATCCAGTTCGTGACTTCATCAGTTTGAAATGGCAACTTCTGGGAGTGAGCTTGTGGTGGCGAGTCCAGCAGCTGAGGGCGATGCGGCGACTGAGGGCGGTACGGCTACTGATGGAGTTACGATGACTGATGCTGGTGCGGTGGCTTCAAGCCAGGTGGACACAGCGAAGAGAAAGAGGGAGGATTCGAGTCGGACTTGAAGTAGTAGTTGCCGGTCCAATGTTTGGGATCATTTTGAGAAATTTGATTAACCAATTACGAGCTCGGAATAGGATGGGAAGGAAGATGTAGTCAGACATTGCAGCAAAGCCAGATGTAAGTATTGTAGTATTGTGTTTAAAGCCAATTCCTCTTTTAATGGTACTTCAACTCTTAGACGTCATATCGAGAATGTGTGCAAACAATATCCCGGTAGAGTAGATTTAGAGGAAGGACAGAAGACGTTGGGTAGTGATGGGAGTACCGATTTTTGTAGTGATGAGACAGTGGTCTCAAGACGCTTGTACAGAGGCTACTGTTGTGATGATAGTTATGGACTAATTACTATTTAGTCAGGTAGAAAAGGAGGGATTTAAGTACTTTTGTTTGGTTTCCATTCCTCGGTGGGAAATCCCTAGCAGAAGGGTCATTGTGAAGAGATTTTTGGCGATGTATGATGGCAAGAAAGAGGAGCTTAGGGGTGAGTTGTGCAAACACAGACTATGTCTAACCACCGATACCTGGACATCGTTACAGAATGTCAATTACATGGTGGTGACGGCGCATTTTATCGATAGAGGTTGGAATTTGCAAAAAAGTATATTGAACTTTTTCTGCATTCCCAATCATTCGGGTGTCACCATTGGGAAGATCTTAGAAATGTGCTCGGTGCAATGGAAGATAGATAAAGTATTGACCATTTCGGTTGATAATGCAGCTGCCAACAAACATGCAGTGGAGTATGTTCGGAAGAAGATGTTGAATTGGACAACTCTCCCTGTTTTGGGAGGGCAGCATCTACATGTGAGGTGATTGGCTCACATTTTGAATCTCATAGTTAGATCTGGCTTGTCAATTATGGACAAGTCTGTTGCATCAATTAGAAATGTAGTGAGGTATGTAAGGTCTTCTTCTTCAAGACTCGATGAGTTCAAGTTGTGTGTTGAGAAAGAAATTTTGGATTCCAGCAAAGTTTGCATTCTTGATGTTCCGACTAAGTGGAACTCCACATTTCTGATGTTGGAGACAACAATTGCGTTGAAAAAAGCCTTTGTTAGATTAGGTAAAGAGAATGTGCATCAATATAATGGATATTTCGATGAAGATGAAGTGGTAGAGGAAGCCAAGTCCAAAAGTCATAGGAAGAGAGTGGGACCACCTAATGATGATGATTGGGAAAGGGCTGCAATTTTCTACAAGGCTTTTGTGAGTTTTCTATGATGTTACATTGAGAATAAGCGCTACATTGAAGCCTACTGCCCATTCAGCTTTCCATGACATTGTGGCGATAGAGGGTGAGATTAATGGACTGTTTTTAAAGCCTGAAATGGCTTATGAGAATGAAACTGAATCGCTCATGGCTTGGATGGCAATGAGGATGAACAATAAGTTTAAAAAATATTTTGGCAACATCGATGATGTCAACCAGCTTTTTTTGGTTGCCTTAGTTCTTGATCCGAGGTATAAACTTCGCAATTTCACTCATATTTGGAAGACTCAGTTGGGCATGGAAGATGGTGAAGCTAAAGTGAAGGAAGCAAAGGTCAAAGAACTGCTAGTAGCCTTGACTGATCTATATGCATCTTCATCGAGTTCAGCCTCAGTCCAAAAACAGAAGGTCACCAAAACTGAAACGCAATCTAGTAAGGGAGGTGTGAGTGGTAAAATGGCTGAGATGCTGGATAATTGGGCAAAAGAACTTGAGAATAGCGATGAAATTTTGGTGGAGTGTGAAGTTGATCGATACATTATTGATCCCTTCGAGAGGACTAGAGTGGGGGAAAGCTTTGAAATTTTAACTTGGTGGAAGCACAATGGATCGAAATATCCCAACTTGCAAGTTGTGGCGAGACATGTGCTAGCCATTCAAGTCTCCACAGTAGCTTCCGAGTCATGTTTTAGCACAGGCAAGCGAGTAATAGATCCACACATGAGTTCCTTAACTCCTAGAAGTGTTGAAGCCCATAATGCTTGCAAAATTGGCTTAAGAGTCCAGGAATAATGGGTCTAGAGTATGTTCCAACCACCATCGAGGAAGTGAAACTCTATGAAGACATTGAGAAAGGTCAGTTTTTCATTATTCAACTTCTAATATTGATTATCTACACAAGCAACTCTGTTTGTAACCTTTCGCTGTTTTTTTTAACTTGTAACATATCAAGATAAAACCTTGACTCAGGCACCGTGTACTAGTACTGCTGCAAAGCCTCCAAAGCCTGCAAAGTCTACTTCTAAAGGTGTGATTTGGTTACTAATTTCAATAATTTGATTATATATGTTACTGATTACTGATGGTGATTACAAAGAATAAGTTACTGATTTGATTAAATGTGTGTATATATGTTACTGATAGTGATAACTAATTGAATACCTTTTGTTTGTAACGTGAGTGTAGTATGTGTGTGTGTGTATATATATATATATATATATGTTACTGATGGTCTTATTGTTTGTAATGTGTGTACATATCATGACTAAACTCGTCTTATTGTTTGCAGTTCAGAAAATAAAAAATTGATGAGTTTGTGTTCCTGGTTGCTGCCTACGCATTATGGAAATGAAGTTCATATATGGGGCTGCAGCTGCACTAGTTCTCAGCGTTTTCTTTCTCTTTCTCTTTGTGATTTGGTTTCTATTTTGCAACCTTGGATTTTGGATATTCTTATTCTTCATTTGCCTTTGGATATTCTTCATTTGCTTTTTAAGATGGTTTGGTTGTAACTTATGCATTTTATTTTGAACTTTTGATTATTGCTTTCTTTTTAAGTTGGTTTGGCAACTTACAAGTGTGCTGGTTGCAACTAACAAATGAACTTTTCATTATGTCTTTGATTATTGCATTATTTTGTTTCTGTTATTATATATGCAGGTCTTGGTTTTTATTTGCTCTATTTACTGCATAGCAGCTCTGTTTCTGTTCTTTATAGACCTGCAGTCTTGGTTGTATAGAATGCAGGTCTTGGTTCTTATTTATAATTTAAATGCTTGTAATTTG
The DNA here is from genome assembly GCA_001662545.1 of Rosa x damascena. Taxonomy (NCBI): domain Eukaryota; kingdom Viridiplantae; phylum Streptophyta; class Magnoliopsida; order Rosales; family Rosaceae; genus Rosa; species Rosa x damascena. The sequence continues at coordinate 25,513 of LYNE01003900.1, forward strand.
TTGGCATTTGCCAATGTGTTGGCTTGTAATGCTTGTAATTTGTTGGCAATGTTTACAACTGCTGCTATGTAATTTGTTGGCTTAATTTAGTACTGCACATCAATGCTAATAAATAGTTGGCAATGTTTAGAACTGTAGAACAATGTTAGGTTTTTTCTTCTTTTTTTCTTGGAAATTTACCAATTGATGATTTCGGGCCCATTTTTGTAAGGACCGGCCCGTTTCTATCCTGTCCGGGCCTTTCCCGGTCCCTCAAGTATTGGCCCGTTTCTAAACGGTTAGGGCTTTTACCAGTCTCTGAGGCTGAAATGTGAAATTTGGGCCTGGCCCTTTTAGTTCGGTCCCGGTCCCTATTATTTGGCTGCGGGCTGGGACCATGCCCAGGCCTACCAAAGAGCACCTTGATCGGGGTTTTCAAAATACACAATGCAGAACTAAATTTCCTTATAGTAGAGTCATCACGCTCAACCCTACCCTACTAAGTCGGATCACTACCCTTTACTAATTGTTGTTAGTTCAGAAAAGCTGCAATGCTGGAAGGTACAAAAGCAGTTTCAATTTGAAAAGTTTTGGCATGAAAACCCTAACTGTGGGGAAATATTTAAATGATCTTGGGCTACTCCTTCCACTGGCAATGCACAACTTCAATTGGCCTCTAAAATCAAAACAACATGGCACTCATCAAAGTTTGATAACCATAAAGCTAAATTGCATGTCATTCACGAAATGCTGAATGATATCATGAAGCTACCAGTCTCACCGGAATAGTAAGAAGAACAAAGACTGCTACATGTCAAACATAGTTAAATTTTGACACAACAAGAAAAGTACTGGAGGTAGCAGTCTAGGGCTATATGCTCAAGGATGGTGATCGAAGCTTGGCCTTCTTTCAACAAAGAGCTAGTAATAGAAGAAGCAAAAATCTAATCAGAGGCTTGAATAATGAGCTAGCCTAGTGGCAATCAAAGCCAGTTGAAATACAAAAATTACTTATGATTTACTTCACATCGGTTTTTTCTATTGAAGGTACAAACCTAGAAGCACTTGCCACACCTTGGAAAGTAACATCATAAATAAATGATAACATTATGCTGCTGTACTTAGACTAGGAGATTAGGGCAGCAATCTTTCAGATGCACCCTTCCAAAAGCCCTAGACCAGAAGTATGTTTCCTTTCTTTTGCCAAAAGTATTGGAGTATAGTTAGATGTGATGTCCGTTTGGCAGTCACAAGTCTTAGAAACTAGTGAAATGAGGAATAACACAAACTTCCCCTATCTTTGCCTCATACCAAAAGTCAAAAACTATAAGGAGGCTGCACAGTTTCAACCAATTGCGCTAAGCAATTTAATATGATGAATTTGCTCTAAAGTAACAGCAAATCGACTTAATCAGTGGCTACCAAACATCATCTCTCCTCTACAGAGTGCCTATGTTCCAGGCAGGATAATCTCTGACAACACATTGGTTGCAAATGAAGCTGTACATTTTATGCATAAACTTAGGCATCAAGACACTAGTTTCTTTTCACTGAAATTAGACACCAGCAAGGCCTATGATCGCCTTAAGGGGTAATATCTCCAGGCAATTTTGACAAAGTTGGGGTTTCATCCAGCATGGATTGTCATAAATATTGTGACATCTGTAAGTTACTCCATTTTATTACAGGGAGAACCAACTCCTCACATTTTACCAACTTGTGGAATCCGGCAGGGGGATCCTTTATCCCCATACATGTTCATCCTGTGTGCAGAAGGTCTTTTTGCCCTAATTACATGTGCAGCACACCAACATGTCATTAATGGTCTCACTATGTGCCCCGAAGCTTAAACTCTCCATCATCTAATCTTTGAAGATGATAGTCTCCAATTTGGTACTGCCACTATGGAAGAATGTGTTGGTTTTAAACAGATTTTAGATCTATATGAACAAGCCACAGGTTAGAGATCTCTAGAGTCAATTATGAGAAAAGCAGTGTGGTTTTTAGCAGAAATGTAAGCTTGGATATTCAAAACAGTTTGGCCTCCATTCTTGCTATAAAATGAATGGATGAACATGATAAGTACCTTGGTCTGCCTTTGAGAGGTCGTAAGTCCAAAACAGCTAAGTTTGCTTATGTTAAAGAAAAATTGTCCAAGAAACTAATCAGTTGGAAATCAAAGATATTAAGCTGTGCTGGCAAGGAGATTCTCATCAAGGAAGTGGCTCAAGCAATGCCTCTATATGCAATGAACTATTATCTGATGCCTAAAAGCCTGCGTGATGACATCCATCAACTCTGTGCATCTTTCTTTTGAGGACACACATAGGGGGGGAGAACTTATTGGATGAGTTAGGAGAGACTCTGCTTGACCAAACATGAAGGAGGTATGGTTTCAAAAATATATATATGCTTATAATTTAGCTAATGCTTACTAAATAAGGATGGAGAATTCTCTCTAATCCTCAATCTCTAATTGCCTAGTTGTACAAAGCAAAATATTTCCATACTGTTCTTTTTCAGAAGCGGACCTTAGAGAATTACCATCTCTCTCTTGGAGAAGTATTTTGCAGGGTAGACCTGTATTAAAAGCTAGTGTGCAGTGGAAATTGGTGATGGCAAACATGTTAACATATGGACAGATCGTGGTTCGATGAGATGTGTGCTTTTTTTGAATGATGCTAGATGTGCCCTTGTTAGCAACTTCGGTTCCTTGAAAACAATGGAAGAATAATTCTCCATCCTTTTCTTCTTTCTCTTCTTCCATTGTCTCATTCTCTTTGTAGATCCACCAAGCATGGACAACAAGATCTCCTTATTAGATTTGAAATATTCACGTATCACCATCTCCGGCCACATGATCTTGGTAACTCGGTGAAACCTTTTATACATCAACGAACTCAAGTGCTTCTTTGATCGAGGAAACATATGCATATCTTGAGGGTGGCAAGGAATGATCAGGTAATCTTCCATGTGATAGAGGTAGAGGTTCAACTAGAGGAGTTTGATGAACTCCTTTTCTAAGTAATCTCCGACATCATTATTATGACATTGTTGCTCTTCATGAGGGATAGCGATTGCTTTCGGCACTTGAAATTAAGTAAGCTCAATCTTACTTCCTTGATCATAGAAATCCTTGTTGTCACTATACATACAGGCTGCTTTGAGCTCGGTTGTGTAGCATACTACATATCCCTCACAAGTCTAAACCTCAAGTTGCTCTTTATATGGCTCATCTGAATTTGTGTCCTCATTCTCATCAAAACTTGAATCAACAAACGCATCATGAGGTGGAGTTGAGAACGAGACTTCAAAGGGCTGCCCCAGAGTTGTAGTAGGTGTAGGAGGGTGCGCCATAGGTACCTTGGCTATCAAAAACTCCTTAGCTACTGCTCAATCTTCCTCCTCACTCACGCGAAGCTCTTGACTTGGTTCTTGCTCCTTTGACTCTTGCAGAAATGCCAAAATTGTCTCCATATGTCGCTCAATCTTCTCAACATTTCGCTCGATATTGTGCCCTTAAGTTTCCATGTCCTGCACATAAGAAGAAACATTATTAACCACAAAAGCAACCAACTGTTCAAGAGAGTTACCTTGAGATGTTGAAATTGATGATCATGGTATGAGCTTTGGCAAGCCTTAGCCACGTTGAGGGATCCTTGAACCCAAGTTGTGTTTCTAGCTCCGTTGATTCTTGTTTCAAAGAATTAACAATTTGCTCTACTTCTTGCTCCATGGAAGCATGTGCTTGCTCTTGGTATGATAACGACATGAACATATTGAAATCATGACGATAGTATTTATGCATAGAAGCTTGGTAAGGTTGCCATGAGTTGAAGAGCCATGAAGAGTTTGGATCGGCCCATCCTTGATTAGAGACGCTTGAGTGTGGATCCTCCCACATTTTGTGTTACCTTCTTTGAAGTAACAACGCGGGTATTGCATCTTGAAAACAAAACAAACAAACATTGATTAGTATTTTACAAAAAAAAACTCAAAAATAAAATAAATTAGATTAGCAATTAAGAAAAACAATCCCCGGCGACAGGGCGCCAAAATTTGATACACCTAAAATAGGCGTATAATTTAACCCTGCAATCACATTTGTTAGTCAATCATAGTATAGGAAAGAAGGGGTCTCTTGTCGAGGATTGTGGTTAATATGCAAATTTAGACTCGAAAACAGACAAAACACTAAAACTGACTGACCTCTAATAAATACGAAATAAAAAACTCAGTACTCAACAAAAAATTATGAAAATTTATAGACTTAAACTAGACACATATAAAATGACACATAAAAAATTTCAGAGGAATCGGAGTTGATTTAATATATTAATAAAATCATGGAAAACAGAGAACAGGAAGATGACGAAAATAGAAAAGGAAAAAGAAATTAGTTTTGTTTTTGGGTTTTGAAATAGATAAGATAAACAATAGCTAGGAACAACCATACACCATTAGACAATGTTTCACCTAAGATTTGTTAACCTATATGCTTCATTTCAATTGAACTTGACTCAAGCTAAGCCAATGATGTGTTGAACTTAACCTATTAACCTTTCATACGTGATATGTTAAGTGCATGATGTGTGCATCCGAACTTAGCTTCTAACATGGAACCTAGAGTGATGTTCTCGCACAGCTCTCAAGTCAAAAGTCATTAAGTACAAAAAAGGTTGTGAATAAAGCTGGGCAATTTCAGTACTAATGTTGTCCTAATCTACCTAGATGCTAATTCATATGAATATGGCTTAAGTCACTCATGTGCTACTCTAGATAACATGCTTGACATGATGATCTAAACACGAAATCATAGCGATAAAATCCTAGCATTCTTACTACGTTTGCAACCATAATAAACGAAACTAAAATTTATCAATGAGAAACCAATGAATTAACAAGCATTCAATATCCAAGAAACTATACAATTAACACCAAAATCTTAGTTTACAGATGTCTAGGGCTTATGCAGCCCCTAACTATTAAAAATTATTGGCAATACATAGAAGAAATAAAATAAAATAGGAAAAGAGAGGGAGGAGAGAATGGCGACAATGGACTGATGTTGTGCGTCCAAAGATGTCTACAATGATAACCTAGGCTCCTTTTTATATAGTTATTGCGTCAAGGCTTCTCCTCCAAGAATCAAGGTATTTGATCTCCAATTAAAGAAAAACTTTGTGAGTAATTTTCTTATTGGTTCTCAAAATCCCTAGAGATTGTTGTAAGTACAGAATGGGTATATATTTCCCAAATAATGGAAATGAGTCAATGTGTCAACAACTTTAGGAATCACTCTTAGGAGTGCAGGCTGGTTCGTATCCTAAAATAGGATTGCAGTATAACTTGAATCCTAATTGAAACTGCAGATTGATCTTAATATCTCTAATGATGTTATAACTTTCTTGAATTACCAAACCATCAACAGAAACTAAAACATCACACCCAAACACCAAATCTGTTGACGCAGTAAAACCCTTAGAAAAGGGAAACAACTGCGGGCACTATGTCGGTAACAAATCGACTAAAGAAATCAGTACATAAAGAACTTACAAACGCTCAATCTTCCTAGACCCAATCTAGAAGGCAGCTCTGTCTCTGCTTTGCTAATGATTCTGAATGATGGATGTGAACCTCCTTCGTCAATCTTCAGATGGCACAACTCTCCACATAGTCGTCAATCATCTCAAGGCACAAAGGCATGTATGCAACACACATGAAGACATACACAGATGGTGTTTAAAGGTATGGTTTTCTGGGTTTGACAATCCTTTGGAAGCTAGACATGGAACAGCTTACCAAAACACTCTCAAAGAAGATTTTTGGCTCGGTGCATTTCTAGAGAGATTTGAGGATAAGGGAAACTGAAGAACAGTTCTCTCTCAATGCGAGTGTGTGGCTAGCTGAGTGTGAGAAACTATTTATATGGAAAGACTCGAGCTAGGGCTGACTGGGTAAGTGTAATAAAGATAACTCACTTGTTTAAGATCAGATACATTAAATAAAACAAGCTTAAAACACACTGCCAGCTCAGCTTGGACACACAGGACTGAAACACAAGTCTCATCCTAAGCTAGGATAGAAAAGAAACTTTAGTCCAGCAAGCAAATTGAATGCAATTTATACCTGATGGCAGAGTGTTGAGATGAGAATAGCACTTGAAGCTTTGAAGTCGTCCATATATATGAAGTCCCAAGAGATGAACAAATTCTAGTTATAATGACTCTTGATTGTTGAGTTAGGAAATGCCAATTCTACAATATTTTGCTCTAACAATTGTAGGACTTTTAATTTTGATTTCCTTGAGGGATTCCATCTGATTTTTAACATATCGCTTTTAAAATTTCGAATTCTTCTTCCTTTATAGCTCTAGGAGACAATCTTTCCTTGTTTGGACTCAGATTCACGCGCAACCTGACCTCCTTGTACTAAATCGGCCATAACCTTTTCTAGAAAAATGATATTCACGAACTGCAAAAAGATCTGAAAAGTAGACATCCGTGGCTTTTTATAAACATAAAGACCATTATCTAGTTAGTCTTGAGCTGCTCTCAGTGATCTGTCGAAGTTGACTGATCTGCACATGCAAGTTTGCTGATTTTACCTTTCAATCTTCTTTTGCTTCTTTTTTTCTCCTTTGCTCCAAAATACCTGCAAAACATATAAACAAAGTAAACAAATAGAAAACTTCGAGAAACTAACCACGAAAATATAGAGGAATTTGATCGATATAAATAATGTAAAATTACGCTCCTATCACTAGGCGAGGTTCGGGGCGCAGCGGAGCAACAAGGCTGAAACCCAAGTTGGGCTCGGGTTCCATTCTCGTTTATTCAGATGGCTGAAGACTGAGGTCGTTCGTCGAATAGTAATGACAGTAGCTTCTCTGGTGCGTCGGCAATGGCTGGCGAGCTTGTTAGGTCCAGATTGTAGGGGTGAAGGCAATTGGAGTAGGTTGGGCTTTTTGGCTTTAGCCCATTTTCCCTCCTCTCTCTGGTTTGGGCTGGTTTTCTGGCTAGGTTCCTTGGTGGGCTGGACTCAACGTACATGATCCTAATTCAAGGTTGTTCACTGCAGTGAGGTATGGAGGGGTACACCACAAGGGTCATTAGGGCCCATGCTAGTCAAGGCAGATGCAGAGAGTTAGGGTTACGTAGGAATAAATTTAGTTGTTAGTTTTTTTGTTTGCATTTTCCTTTTGGATTTTAGTTTTTTAGCATTTTCCTTTTGAATTTGAGTTTTTCTATTGGAACCTCCAAATTTACTCACTTGACCTCTATGCTTTTTACACCTCCTATCAAATTTTCAAATACTAAATTTACTCATTAAACGTCACTAAATTTCCTCAAATAACCTCACTCATATAATTAATTTACAAACAAACTAAGATCTTTATAATAAAAAACTTAGTCATTTCAATGATTTAATTACTCCATAAATCTTAATTACATCTCCATTCCTTAATCAGACAACATAAATCTCTTAGAGAAATTTTATTCATACACCTCTAAATACTAAATACGCATCCCTTTTTTTACACACCCAACATCACATTTTATGGGTAAGTTAAATTACCAAAAGAGATATTTATACTAACAATAAAGAAACATAGTTGGAATTAACAAATATATGCAGTTTTTTTTTTT
>LYNE01003901.1:0-11850 GCA_001662545.1 Rosa x damascena
GAACGATCCCTATTTGCTTATACTACTAACGATCTTTTCAGGGTTAAATTATGCGCTTGCTTTGAGCGTATCAGAAGTGTGACATTTTTAATATGTATTTTTCCTCATTTGGCTAAGTTATTCTCTTAAAATTAATAATTATAATATAGTTTATGTTTTTAGCTACTTTATGATCGAAAATGGTGACAAGAGGCACAAAAGAGCATAAATGAGTGTAAATGAAGGATGAGTTATTTTAGAAACTTTCCTCTTTCATTTTAGGAAATATTTCCTATTTTGTTTTTAGGAACTTTCTTTTTCAAAACTTTCCAATTTCTAATTTTCTTGTTTTAAAGAGAGTCAATCCCATTAAAAACTCTTGAGTGATGAAATCAAGAAAAATTGAAGGATTAATCAGGAAGAATTCAATGAGATAAAATGGAGTGTTTATAGTCGATATTTATTCCTAATTATCTTATTATCTATTGATTATAACACTAATTAAATTCTGATTTTTCTTGATTGTAGGAGTTTATTGTGTGCACAATTCTTGAAAGAAATTAGTGCAATTCAAAGGAGAGAAATAAGGGATGTATCTGGTCACTATTCAAGGCATATACAATGAGCCACTAAGGGGAAAAGAGATCAGAAAATTCATGACTTTGTCAAGAGAAACTCAAGGAAATTTGGAGGAGAAATCACCTCTAGATGAATGGCCATGATTACATCACAAGATAGGAGAATTCCTGACAGGACCCGCCCCGAATTTCACCCTGAAATCCGAGGTGGCCCTGTGGGGCCCACCTTAGGAATAGCTCTACTGAAAATTCGGCAGAGTCAACCCTAAAATGGACTATCCAAAAACCAGTAAAACACACAAAACACTTCAAGCAATCCAACCTTATACTCCTGGAGCCACCCTGCTCCCAATTACTATCAACTTCACTTTCACAAAACACAAAACTCAACAATACTAAAATCAATGGTTATCAGAGCAATACTAATACACAGGGATATAAAAAGAGGAGTAAAGGATCAAGGAATCCTACAATGCGGAAGTAGTGACAATTATGCCTCATATGTCATGAACGCCCGACCTCCACTAACTTGCCTGCAAACTGGGCATTTGAAACCAAAGGGCCCAGGGGAAAGTATTGAAAAACACGTTAGAGTGAATAGACAAAAATAAATAAATGGAATAATTCAAATGAAAGTAAAGCTTTGATACTTTCCCACATCTATTCCTTTAAAAACCTTGATGCATGCAACGTATATAAAACATATTTCTCGCAATACGAAAATTCGTGAAAACGTTCCAGCCCCGCTGGTCAAAAGAAATCGAGCTAGCCCCGCTAGCTGAAGGTATCAATCAAATATGGGGAAGAAGTTCTCACCATACAAATAAGGGAGCCTCCCAGGTTCGGGTCGGAGCGTCCCACTCTCTGGAGCATCCCATACTCTGCTCTACTCACCCACGAACACATAGTAAGCAGAGAGGAGTACTAATAGGCTAGCTAGCAATAAATATGATGACCCAGGTATGGTGGTTTAAAACCACACGAAAAACTCAAAAATCCATAAGGCTTCCCCAATATCTCACGAGAAAGTACATAATCCAATGACGTGGCCCCGCACGCCAAAATATTCTCGAAATCGTAAACCATTAGGCGAGAAATAATCAATTAAAATAATTCCATCGAAAATCCCATTTTCGAAAAATATTCCTGAAATCTCAATATCGACGAATAGAAATGTATTATAAATTTCCGGAAATCGCCTCGAAAAATAATTCGTCGAAAATCACTTAAATCGTGATTTCAAATAAAGGCCATATATCGGAGATACTTATCGAAGGCTCAAAATCCATTTCCGAAACACAATTGAAATAAATCATAGTTAATCTCCGAAAATTAAATCATATTTATGAAAATAAATCATAACACCGAATCCGAGCATAATAAATTCGTATCCAAAATTCATATGGAAAAACAATGCCAAAATTATAATCAAACCAAAATATTATGCTCGATAAATAAACAATAATTAAAATAATCAAATATTTCAAAATAAATGCATGCATCATTATTTAAAACAAAAGTCCACTCACAGTTCTATTTCCGACGATCACGTATATGAGTTCCTTCATGGAGCAAAAGCTCGGTACCTCGTCCTGTACACAATTATTCGTACATAATTAATTACCGGACGGAAAATAATTTTACGATAATCAATAATTAAGTCTCAAAACCCAAAACCTCAACTTCTCCAATTCTCTTCCACATCCAACCAAACTTCACCAACACTGCCCACTCGTCGATTTCAGACTATATAACAATTATGGAGGAAATCCGACAGTCGGATTCACGATTAACATTAACCGAAATCCAAATCTTTATAAATTTATAACCGATTCGAAACTCCACCAATCCTCACCAAACTTCATATATAAGCTCTATGATAATTATAGAATTCAACTACCCAGAGATTGAAATTAAAAAGCTACCCTAGCCACCGCTACCGCCGCCACTGCCACCAACTCCAATGGCCACCAAAATTTGGCAGTAGCACCTTCTCAACACACCCATTAATTCTTTCAACTGTGACCAAGTTAGAAAATGAGCGGAAGTACCTCAACAATTAAGTGGAATGTTGAACCCGAATCATGAATAGTAACCTCAAACTTCAAACCATCGATTCTTCCTCCACGCTTCAAATCTCGGCAAAAGCTTCGGGGAGCATCATTTACGTCTCGAGGCGCTCCCAAGAACCTAACTTGGTCGTCTGGGGTGGCCGGAATAGGAAGAAATCGGCGTTGACTCAAACTGCTACAGTAAACTTCTAAGGCTCGATGCGCCGTTTTCAGGCCAAGCCGTCGTGAGCCACTACCGCCAGCGTGTAGAGGGAAGGGTGACGAGTCCAAAGACGCTTGCTTTGCGTCGTCAGGTGGCCGAAGGAGGGAGAGAGTCGGAGTTGCAGGCGAGAGGGAGAGAGAGCGACAACTCGGGGAGAGGAAGAAGAAAACGGGGGGGAAAGGGGGAGAGAGAAAAGAGTTACCGGCCACAGTAAAAAAAAAATTCAAATATATGATAGGAGCATTTTAATGCGACGTTTTACTTGCATTTCCCTACATTTCTTGCGTTATTTCCTTATTAAAACTCTGTTTAGGAAAGTTTCCATTCTTCGATTGGGAAAGTTCCTATTTTTAGTAAGTTTCCATTTTCGGTAGTTTCCATTTTTCATTTTTAGAAAGTTTCCCTTTTTCAAATTAGGAAAGTTTCTATTTTTCTCACTAGTTTCTATTTTTAGGACCTCCGAGCCAGAAACAGGAAATGAACTCACAAATGGAAAGAGGAGCTTGCGAACATCAAGACGAGCGAATATGAGAAGAATTGGGTCACACAATTGAGCAGAAATGAAGAAAAGAAGTTTTCCTAGTCCAACCAGGAAACTCTGCGAAATGGAGGAAAGCTTACCAATGAAGTTTCCAACGCAACCATGAAAAAGAAATGGAAAAATAATGTGTTTTGCGTTGGAAAATGAGAAGGCTTGAAGATAAAGCAACGAGGCCCAAGAACTCTCAAGACTTGTTGGATTTTCGGCAAATTGGATACAAGGCCCACAAAGCCCATGGATTTAGGGTTGTGACGCAATGGATGAAACCCTAGAACGTTGTTGCCGTGAAAAACCAAAGAGAGAAACAAGGGATTGCCGTCCAAGTCAAGAAGAACCTAGAAGATTTCGGTTGAGATTTTCTAGGGCTATTTTTATGGAAAGAAATATACTTGGAGATAAACCCTAGGACTCTTGCCGTCCAAGCCAAGAGAAAAAGGAGGGATTGCCGTGCAAACCCTAGAGAATTCGGCAAGGGAATATTCAAGAGAGAAACTAGGGTTTTGCCGTGAGAAAAATCAGAAAATAAAAAGAGATTTCGATGGAGATTTCTTAGGGAGCTTTTTAAGGAAAGAGAATATGTGTTGAACGCAAAAAGCTCTCAAAAGGAGTCTAGATTCGTCCCCCTATTTCTCTAAATATATTGTTGCCGAAATTGGTGAAGAAAATCAGAAATTATCTCTATATATTTCGGCAAGATTATTTAGGGAATTAATATTGGGATTTTGTGATTGGTTGGACCACCTCATAGGGCTTATGTGGCAAGAAATCATTGGAAGAAATTATGTGGAGGAAGCAAGAAATTTCCGTGAGTTTCTCTAGGGTTTTGGACGGCTTGGACACCTAGGGACCGTCCCCTATATATTCTCCACTCTTCTCAACGTCAAGGCTCTCTCTTTTACGTTTTACAACTTAGAAAAATCAGAAACTCTCTCTAGCCTAGCCGTGCTCATCTCCATCCTCTAGGGCAACCACGAAGTGCAAGCAAGGCCAAGGAAGAAGAAGACAAGCCGTGAACACCATCCATCCTCCACCTTGAAGATTGCTTTCGAAATTCAAGAGACCACATCATCACTTCATTCATCTCACCTTCATCACGGTGTAATCCGATTCTCCTTGTAACTTTGCTTTGTATTTTCGTTGGTTTTGCCCTAGTTGACACACATGTTTGAACAAGAGTTGAATTCTGAAATTTTATGATTAATTGTTAATTTTCAGATTCATATATTGCGATTTATGGTTGCTTTTGTGTGAGTGTTTGATTAAATTTGCATGATAGAAATCTTTTGTATGATAATCTTGAATGGTTCGAAACATTTAGGGTTTTTATGTGAATGTTGCTACGAATTTGAGAACATGGATCAACTTTTTGGTTTCGTGTTCTTGAATCAATAAGTAGTAAAGGTTTTGTACAAAAACCGAATTTAATCAAAGAAGATTGCACTTAGGTGGACTTTTTCATACTAAGTTGCACATTTGAGTTGATAGCCTTTCTAGGTGCTTATTGCGTTAAACATGTATGATTGACTAGCTTTCTAGGGCTTGAATGCATGTTTGATAGGATTAATCTAGGTGCTTTCGCTTAGGTTAATTAGCATTGAAAAGTAAAAAATGGGAATTCATTTGCTTTCGAATGTTTCACATGATCAACTCCTCTTGCATGACTATGATGAACAATGATGAACTTGAACCAATTCTAATCATGAGTTTCGACTTTGATCTTTGTTCTTTCATTCCATCTTTATTTTTATGTTTTTGTATTTTAATTGTTTTTGTTAATTTAGCTTATTTTCGAAAAACCCAAAAACAAATCCCCCCTTTGCGTAAATAATGTTTATATTTGTGAATATCTTTGTAAATATTATACTTTGTGTTAATTTTAATTGTTTAATTGTTTGAAAATGACAGGTGTACCCTCAATCCCCGGAATAGAACGATCCCTACTTACTTATATTACTAAAGACATTTCAGGGTTAAATTATGCGCTTGCTTTTAGCGTATCAATATATACTAACTATCATGAACAGTAACTATCGTATTTTGGCCATAACTTTCACATACGAACTCCGATCTTTACGTACCACATATGCACACTCTCAGTTTAACGTCTTCTACAACTTTCATGAAGAACATTTTCTCAAATTTTGACCCGAACAAAAAGTCATCTTTTAGGGTCACTAAAAGTATCGAAACAAAATAAAAGTGAAAATAGTTGTCGTTTACCGTCCAAATGACTAGTAAACGGGTAGATTAAGATACGGGACGTTACATTCTCCCCTCCTTAAAAAATTTCGCCCTCGAAATTTCAAGCAGGTTAGAAATGAAAAAGCACGCTAATTGATTCAAAATACCACAATCTCAAGACTTATCAACTCTTCCTTAGATTAAGTTTTCCTTTTCGTAACCTCAAATCAACAACCAACAGAAACTCTTATGATCCCCCACTACAAAAGCAATGAAGACATGCTTATAATCCAAAATTATCATTGTCCAAAGTCATATCACTTGACTAGCTGAACCATGTTGCACCATAAACTTGCATGCACATGAATTCCGGTGTAAGAGAAAAATTCATTTCAATGGTTAGCTCAGACGACACCTGATATTGACGTCACAAACCACCCTGTTAAAAATATAGCATTCGTAACCTTTTCATAAAAATCGTTCGGTGAAGAAACAACCCGGTCACCAACAACATTATGATAAACACAAGAGAGTCATTGCTAATCGGCAATTCCAGGACAAGTAACTTCCTTAGTTACCACAAAACAACACTTCCTCCCTGAGTTGTTTGTGCTTAAAATTTCTAATCGAATTTCATTCACGTAAAAGTCCCTTAGTTGTCAAGCATAATAAAGATCAGCCTCGAACGAACCTATAAGTTCTTAATCATGTAGGTCATAGGGCCACTACACTTCCGTTGCGCTACTCTGATACCTGCCAAAAAAATCATTGATCCCGCCTTGAGATGTCATTTTGAGTCGACTAGGAAAACTCATCTGATAGCTACCTTACTGGCTTCACATATAACAACTTCTTCAAAAACTTTTATAAGTACGATAATGTGGAAAACTTTTCTAAATCAAATGTGTCACAAGAAATTTACTATTTACCAATGCCTCCGATCAAAGCTGCTACTAATTCTCACAAGTTAGTACTCACTTAACTACCATGTCATGTACCAAGTTCTCAGAAATCCAGTGCAAGCAAAAATTTTAACTACTAACTCTACTCCAGTTCAACGAATCATATCCGGAAGAAGATGCATCACACTCAAATTGTTCTTAGCTGAGGCTACACTTCTTTAATAGTCATAGATCTGAAGTCTAGTTGAATCCATGTCGTTCTCGTTGATCTCTATTGCCCCCATATGTTAATCTTAATTCATATACTCAGGAAATTCTGACTACCGAGAGCATCACAATCTGAATTTATCAGATGCTAGACTCAAATTTGATCAGTCCAAAATAAAATAGCTTTCTAAATCAGCTAGGAAGGCACTCTCATTTATAACTACTCCACCACCCCCAGGTAGAACGTACTCAACCAACTGTCTAACAAAACCTCATGACAACTTATTACAGATACGACATTGTGGAAACTTTCCCAACTCTGTATTTACCAACTCCTTTACAGGACTAGAATGTATCCAACAACACTTATAAATGCTCCAATCTGATCCAAGAGTTGACCACTAGATTAGAAACTCAATACTTGAAATGAACGATTCTCAAACTGAAATCTTGCCAGTCATAATAATTTGATCAATTCCATAGCAACCCCGCCAAACTCAATCATCCCAAAAGAAAGGTTTACCTCCACTCGTGACTGAAAAACCTTATGTTCAAAGAAACTTGTAAATGATTGGATAAGTAAAAGCGCATCGTGTTACGTGAGCGTAAAGCACCCCAAATACTATAGAGAAGAAAATTGACCCGTGAATTAAGGAAAAGAGGGATTTGAAACAACAACATAATCCACAAGCAGGAAATAAATTCTTTCATAGTCCCCAGAAGACTAATCGAGAAATCCATCATCGAATAGTCCCCAGAAGACTAATCAAAACTTGCTGACTATCGTCACCTCGTAAGGAAAACTACTACCAAACCTTCCCCATAACTCAAAGATTTTAAATTAATATCATAACGACATCACCTAGCACTTCCACTTGAATTACTATGGACACCCCGTGGCATCACTACGACTATTTCTTGATCCCAAGTTCAACAATTTCACGCAAATGGATATCCAATGACACTTAATAACACCCTCATGTGCGATAAAAGTGATCGCAACCGTTGTAAGACGATCCAAAAGTCCTTGATTTTTGAAACCTTTCAAAACCTCAATACTCCCTTTTGTGCTTTTAATCGGTTCCAACTTCCAAATTTCGCTACACGCTTCATCTTCCCCTGACAACAACACCAGTTTTATGATGAAGGACACCCGTCTAACATCTCGTATCACCGCTAGCGATACCAAGATCTGAATGTGATCCTACCACCCAACAATCAAATTCCAAGTTCAACCCATAAGGGGTTTGACTCAAAATATAACTTACAACTCTGGTCAAACTATGACCTGAAATACTTCCTGAGTCAACTAGGAAAACCCATGTCCTTAGAGTTACTCTACTTACTACTCTTATAAAATCTCAACCATTCCATCTATCAATTGCTCCATCAAGAACTTTCACTCTCTATGATTTCACAATTCATAAATCGAATCAAATTCCGTATCACATAGCAATTCGCTTGAACCACTATGGATACCCAACAATGTCACTACCATCAATCCCCGAAATTGTGTTAAACCATTTCACCTAAATTCAATAACCAAAGACACACACTCACATACAATATCCTTTACAAAGAGTTGGTTCTAATCCTCTCCATTATTTACCGACCAAGATCAAGGTCGATTGCAAAACTTTAAGCGTCCTGCCTACTTAAACTTAAAACACAAAATGACTTCAAAAACTCACTTCTGTACATCTCCATACTCACTACGATCCAAAACTGAAGAAAACCAATTCATAACACAAAGAACCACAAAATCAATTTCCTTCACTTGAACAAAACTATGTCCACAAGTCATGGTTAGGTCAACAGCTCATGGTGTCCAAATGGGGGAATTTCCGATCCGGTTTCCTTTGTGAATTGCATGGTATTGTTCCAAAACGATGCTCGCAACACCAACCACGTCTACATGACACATCCCCTGAAATTCGGTTCAAAGTCAGAACCACTATTACTATTAGTCCCACTTCAAACAACATTTCTGATTCTAAGTATTCGAAGACAACCCAAAGCTATAGTCGCTCGTCTCGTTCACTCAAACACGAAATCGAACTCTGTTCTCACACCATAAACCATGCTCCAACAACTTATTGGCACCAAGGAAGAAATAACCACAACATTTCCTCGAATCATACTTCGTAGCACAACTCGAAGTTGTAGAGTAGTCTTACACTACCATCAGTAGGGAAAATGTGCAAAACATGTGAACAATCCGCTACGCAACGAAAACCCTAGGAGGTCGGCGTACAAGAGGCATAGCACCTAAAGGGACATCATCTAGACATGCACCTTACACACTTAATGAATACATCAGCACCGAAGAGTAAACGATGGGGAACCGCTGCAGTCGGGCCATCACTCGGGAGGTACTGTGTAACATCAAGCATATAAGGTGACAAGACAAAAAATAGTCTACAGAATCAGACAACCTAATGCTCTGATACCAAATTGACAGGACCCGCCCCGAATTTCACCCTGAAATCAGAGGTGGCCCTGTGGGGCCCACCTAAGGAATAGCTCTACCGCAAATTCGACAGAGTCCACCCTAAAATGGACTACCCAAAAACTTGTAAAACACACAAAACACTTCAAGCAAGCCAACCTTATACTCCTGGAGCCACCCTGCTCCTAATTACTATCAACTCCACTTTCACAAAACACAAAACTCAACAATACTAAAATCAAAGGTTATCAGAGCAATACTAATACACAGAGATATAAAAAGAGGAGTAAAGGATCAAGGAATCCTACAATGCGGAAGTAGTGACAATTATGCCTCATATGTCATGTACGCCCGACCTCCACTAACTTGCCTGCAAACTGGGCATTTGAAACCAAAGGGCCCAGGGGAAAGTATTGAAAAACACGTTAGAGTGAGTAGACAAAAATAAATAAATGGAATAATTCAAATGAAAGTAAAGCTTTGATACCTTCCCACATCTATTCCTTTAAAAACCTTGATGCATGCAACGTATATAAAACATATTTCTCGCAATACGAAAATTTGTGAAAACGTTCCAGCCCCGCTGGTCAAAAGAAATCGAGCTAGCCCCGCTAGCTGAAGGTATCAATCAAATATGGGGAAGAAGTTCTCACCATACAAATAAGGGAGCCTCCCAGGCTCGAGTCGGAGTGTCCCACACTCTGGAGCATCCCATGCTCTGCTCTACTCACCCACGAACACATAGTAAGCAGGGAGGAGTACTAATAGGCTGGCTAGCTAGCAATAAATATGACGACCCAGGTATGGTGGTTTAAAACCACACGAAAAACTCGAAAATCCATAAGGCTTCCCTAATATCTCACGAGAAAGTACATAATCCAATGACGTGGCCCCGCACGCCAAAATATTCTCGAAATCGTAAACCATTAGGCGAGAAATAATCAATTAAAAGAATTCAATCGAAAATCCCATTTTCGAAAAATATTCCTGAAATCTCAATATCGACGAATAGAAATGTATTATAAATTTTCGGAAATCGCCTCGGAAAATAATTCGTCGAAAATCACTTAAATCGTGATTTCAAACAAAGGCCATATATCGGAGATACTTATTGAAGGCTCAAAATCCATTTTCGAAACACAATTGAAATAAATCATAGTTAATCTCTGAAAATTAAATCATATTTCCGAAAATAAATCATAACCCCAAATCCGAGCATAATAAATTCGTATCCAAAATTCATATGGAAAAACAATGCCAAAATTATAATCAAACCAAAATATTATGCTCGATTAATAAACAATAATTAAAATAAGGGCTAATTACTGTTTAGTACCCTGTGGGTCTTTCATGGCAGAAGAGGAAGAAGAAGAGGAGAGGAGGAGATAGGGTGTTTTTAAACTATTATACATATATTATTTTTGTTTGTAATATACCAACACCATGCAAGTGGTCTGGTGGTTGGGGCTTTAATTTGCATGTGTATTGGGATGGGTTCGAGTCTCCCCAACCGCGAAGTGTAGAGATTATGTTAGATTTTTCCATATCTGGTTGGCCAGGGATATTTTTGGAATTTCACTTACGTGTGGGCCCCACCTGTGCTGACTTGGAACGCCAGGTCATCAGCTAAACGGCTGAAATTGACGGAATTGAGTGGGAAGGACCTATTGGACGAGAATATGAAAATGTGGGGGTGTTTTTGATGAAATTGAAAGTCGAGGGACTGAATTGATGTTGGACCCAAACCACAGGGTACTAAACAGTAATTAGCCCTTAAAATAATCAAATATTTCAAAATAAATGCATGCATCATTATTTAAAACAAAAGTCCACTCACAGTTCTATTCCGACGATCACGTATATGAGTTCCTTCATCGAGCAAAAGCTCGGTACCTCGTCCTGTACACAATTATTCGTACATAAATAATTACCGGACGAAAATAATTTTACGATAGTCAATAATTAAGTCTCAAAACCCAAAACCTCAACTTCTCCAATTCTCTTCCACATCCAACCAAACTTCACCAACACTGCCCACTCGTCGATTTCAGACTATATAACAATTATGAAGGAAATCCGACAATCGGATTCACGATTAACATTAACCGAAATCCAAATCTTTAGAAATTTATAACCGATTCAAAACTCCACCAATCCTCACCAAACTTCATATATAAGTTCTATGATAATTATAGAATTCAACTAGCCAGAGATTGAAATTAAAAAGCTACCCTAGCCGCCGCTACCGCCGCCACTGCCACCAAAATTTGGCAGTAGCACCTTCTCAACACACCCATTAATTCTTTCAACTGTGACCAAGTTAGAAAATGAGCGGAAGTACCTCAACAATTAAGCGGAAGGTTGAACCTGAATCATGAATAGTAACCTCAAACTTCAAACCGTCGATTCTTCCTCCACGCTTCAAATCTCGGCAAAAGCTTCGGGGAATATCATTTACGTCTCAAGGCGCTCCCAAGAACCTAACTTGGTCTTCTGGGGTGGCCGGAATAGGAAGAAATCGACGTTGACTCAAACTGCTACAGTAAAATTCTAAGGCTCGATGCACCGTTTTCCGGCCAAGCCGTCGTGAGCCACTACCGCCAGCGTCTAGAGGGAAGGGAGACGAGTCCAAAGACGCTTGCTTTGCGTCGTCAGGTGGCCGGAGCTGCAGGCGAGAGAGAGAGAGAGCGACAGCTCGGGGAGAGGAAGAAGAAAACGGGGGGGGGGGGGGGGGGGGGG
>LYNE01003901.1:11863-25391 GCA_001662545.1 Rosa x damascena
TTCGTATTTTTCCCATAACTTTCGTATACGAACTCCGATCTTTACGTACCACATATGCACGCTCTCGGTTTAACGTCCTCTACAACTTTCATGAAGAACATTTTCTCAAATTTTGACCCGAACAAAAAGTCATCTTTCAGGGTCACTAAAAGTGTCGAAATAAAGTAAAAGTGAAAATAGTTGTCGTTTACTGTCCAAATGACTAGTAAACGGGGTAAATTAAGATACAGGACGTTACAATTCCACTATAAATAGCAGCCATTCTCAACACCAAGAGCATCACTTCCTGACCAAGATCACTTCCTGGCCTATCACTTCCTGCCCAATTCACTTCTCAAACCTCCATCACCTTCAAGACCGTAACCATCAACCTTCCATCAATCTACGAGTTCTTAGGCGTTGAGTCAAGGACGCTCCACCACCATAGCAGAGATGAGTTCATCACCTTGTTGCTAAGCCACTGAGGAAAACTTCAAAGTGTAACTATGACTCTACTTACAATCTTTGTTTCGGTGTTGTGCATGTGTTTGGATTTGTGAGTTGTGTAATTGGAGACATGAGATTTTCAGAATATTTTTATTAATATTTTTGAGATTTTCAGTTTATTATTAAGTTAATTTTGATAATTCTTTGATGATGCATGTTACAATCTTGTGCCCTTTTACGTGTTTAGGTAATTTTCAGAGTTAGGTTAATAAGTTTGCATGCTAGAATCACGCTGAGTATTAATGTGTGTTTGCTTAATTTGACAAGAGTAATTATTATTTGTTAAGACGCTGAGTTAAACAAGTAGTAATTAGTTTTAAAGAGTGGTAAAAATCATGCTTTAATGATTAAACGATTCTGAAAATTACGTGTTAATTGCTATGTGTAATGGTTAATTTGCACGTGTGAGTTGATTCGAAGACCGGATCAGATAAATGGATTGGGCCGTGACAGCTTTTCATTTGGACTCTTATCTAGCATTTAAGATGGGCACGTTTTTGTAGCATGTTGAAATGAATTTTTTGTTTTTATACTTAGTAATTTTCGAGTGGTAGTGGTCTAGGTTACGGAAGTCGATCATTGTAGATAATTTTAGTTTTTTTGTTTTTATTTTAAGTAGATTAGAAACCAACTTTCAAAACCCCCCATTTTATTCTTTTATTTGTTAATTGACCTTTTTGTGTAGGTGTACCCTACAATCCTCGGACTGAACGAACCCTGTTTATCCTATACTAACAACTACATTTTGCAGGGTTAAATTGTGAGGCTATTTTAGCCGTATCAGTCACGAGAAGCCGTCAACAAGCCTTGATGATGTCTGCCGCTGCCTTGCAAATCCAAACTCTGGAAGATAAGGATTCACAATGGGGTGGTTCTTCAGAAGGTCGTACCTATAAGGCCAAGGATCAAGAGCTGATGGATCTTCGACTCAAAGCTCAATACTTCACGGATCCGTGCAGGTATAAACCAAACATATTTCGTAGACGATATAGAATGCAACCTTGGGTCTTTGACAGGATGATGCACGACGTGGCCAATTATGACCTATATTTTGTTCAAACAAGAAATGCTTGTGGGAGACTCAACTTATCCACTGAACAAAAGCTGACATGCGCCATGAGAATGCTCGCGTATGGCATCACAACTGATTTCTGCGATGATCACCTAGATATTGCAAAGACCACTACCATTGATATTTTTGAACACTTCAAAAAAGCAATCTGGAATGTGTACCATGTGACTTACCTCCGCTGACCAACACCGGCAGATTTGCGACAGCTGCTTGACAAAGCTGCAGAACGGGGATTCCCGGGGATGGTCAGTAGCCTTGATTGTATGCATTGGCAATGGAAAAATTGTCCCACCGGATGGGTAGGGCAGTATACTGGCTACAAGGGGAAACCCACAATCATCTTAGAGGCGGTGGCCTCTTACGATACTTGGATTTGGCATGCCTTCTTCGGACTTCCAGGTTCCCTGAATGATATTAACGTCCTTGGATGTTCACCGTTGTTCAATGATGTATACGTTGGTGAAACCCCTGAGTGAGCTACCAGGTACGTAATAGGCATTATCGTCAATGTTATTACCTAGTTGATGACATATACCCTAAGTGGGGGTCATTTGTACAAGCAATCCTAAACCCGAGGTCGCCGCAGGCACAACATTTCACAAGGATGCAGGAAGCATACAGAAAAGACGTGGAGAGAGCATTTGGTATTCTCCAAGCTCGTTGGGGCAATCATAAGAGGACTAGCTCGTGGGTGGAGTAAGGAGAACCTTCAATACATCATGATGACGTGCATTATCTTGCACAATATGATTGTTGAAGATGAGCATGATGAAGATGCACCAGAGCCATTTGATTCAGATGATATCCCAACCAGACCAAGGAAAGCATAGATATATAAGAGACTAGTAATGGACACCGATGTTCATCACAATCCGCAACAACTAAATCAATTCTTGCGTCGTTATAGGGAGGTTAGATGTCCAGTGATGAATAAAAACCTCTAAGACGGTCTAGTCGATCACCTATGGACCATGAAGTTACAAGCTAATCAGAACCACCAGTGAGGAGTTTTTGTTTTTTATTTTTTTGTGCTTTCAATAAGTGGCCATGTTGTCAGGATAAGTGGTCATGGCCTACTTTGGTTGTATTGTTGTGTGGTATGCTTTTAATTTGTGTGGTGTGCTTTATTATGAAAATAAAAGTTCAATGCTTTTTTACGAAGATGATCTACTCAACAAAATAATTTTTATTTTCATAAATTAAAACACAAACCATTCAAAGCAACTAACAATATTAATTACATCCAAGATGTCTTGCCAAGTGGATCATAAGTGGTCAAGCCTGTGTTGTCTCCTTCAGGGGGTGTAGGATCTTGAGATTGTTCCGGGATGCTTGAAGTTTCTGCCTCCTTATAAATTATTTGTTGTTGCTTCCTCTCCCAATAACTCCTCTTTCTTGGGGTGAAAATTGATGGATCCACATGCATCGTGCGAGCATCCTCAGCGCGTTGCTCAATTAGTTGAACTTCCTCAAACTGTCTTTGCCTTTGTTGGTACTTGCGTTCTGTTTGTTCATAACATTTCTGCATTTGAACTCGTAGGCCATCCGCATCCTGCTTATTGCCTTTTTTCTTAGCTAGCTTCTGAGCTTTCTGTCCTTGAGGACGTGCCTTTCTTGATGAGGGAAGCTCATCCTCTGTATTGGGTGTTCCATCGTCATCCAAGTTGACATGATTAGGAATACTAAAGTGGGTGTTTTCCATTGATGGCGTTTTCCCAAACTTTTCCGTATTTTTCAAGTATTGCCAACAATGCTCAAACACAAAATCTTGACCTTCCGAGTTGTAATATGTTGATTTAACATTCACGAGTTACATATAATATTAAGTAAATAAAATATTAGAAACAAAATTGGCTTAGTATAAATCGATCAATAAACTATATAACAACATTTTACTTTCAACAACTACATGAGAAATAAAAAAATAATCATTATTGAACATATTTCAATATAATTACCTCGTCCTCCATATTTTCGCCACTTCTTTGTTGAAAGTGTTCGACCTTGTTAAGAGCTTGGCGCCACTTCATACATGCCGGACTTATTTTCTTCCAACGAGCGTGGCAACTAGAATGTGTTCTATCCATGCAACCGGCCGGTTTGTGAGCATTGTACTCCTCCGCCACACGACTCCACAATAAGTTCGACTTTTTATCTTTTCTGACACAACCATCACCCCCAACAGTGATCCAAGCTTGGCAAAGAATAACTTCTTCATTGTGCCTCCAAGAATCCCCTCTTGAAGCCATTTTTTCCAAAACCAAAAAAAAAAAGGAAGTTATATTTAAGAACAAGAAGATAAGTTAATGAATGGAAAATTGTGAAGGAGATGGAGGATATTTGGTGTGAGGAAATAGAAAAGAATGGGTAGGTATTTATAGAATTTCCTACAATTCACTGTTCCAACTGGTATATTTTTTTCCCTCAATTTTCTGGTAATTTTTTTATTTTTATTTTGGAACAAAAAGGAAATAATAACCCTTCAATTAATAAGAGCCGTTGATAAGTTTTTTTCCCTCAAATCTGAGCCATCAGATTGAAAATGGATCTGTTGAGTAAAAGAAAAAAAAAAGGGCACATCGGACCGTCCATATTTAAACTTGATCAATCAGGACCATACATTTCATGACCGTTGGGGGTTTCAACGGTCAGAAGGGGACCGAACAGAGGGTGGGCCCCACATCTGCAGATGAAAAGCAGCTTACCATCTCTCTCCAGCGCCGTGGCGCGTGTGCTTCTTCCTCCCTTCAGGTGGCGTGCACGTCTGCGTTACTTCATCTTCTCAGTGCGTTGGTTCATCCTTTGGGCTGAGACAGCAAGTGGGCTGGCCCCCATCTACAGTGACCGAGTCCTGGTCTTGGAAAAGTCTCAAATATGAGACTTCAAATGGCCCCATGTCTTATATTTATAGGACCAGATCCACCAAAAAGCCATGGTTGGAGATGCAAAGTCTTAT
The DNA here is from genome assembly GCA_001662545.1 of Rosa x damascena. NCBI lineage: Eukaryota > Viridiplantae > Streptophyta > Magnoliopsida > Rosales > Rosaceae > Rosa > Rosa x damascena. The sequence continues at coordinate 16,378 of LYNE01003901.1, forward strand.
AATTGGCCAAAATCAAGTTTGGCACCCAATGGTTGGAGTTGCCCTAAGATCTAGTTGGCTTTATGAGCTGGATTATGCAGCTTGTCTACATGGCTATACAAATATTGAAGTTAGTTTAGGCTAATTCCAAGTTACTTCTAGACAATAGTACAAGAACAACTCAAACTCCTTAGAGAATTAAGCATGTGGTACAAGACACTAAGCAGCTTGCAAGTCTTCATTGGGTGTTCTCCTTCCATCATAGAAAGAGATAGGGAATTTTTTTAGTGGATGCCATTGCTAAAACTGGACATGGTACTCAAGCTCAACGTTGGTTCAGAGCCTTACCCATTTCCACTTGTCAGGCTTTTTTACTGGATTGTTTGAGAGTTGGTTGTTGTAGAGGTTTTAGCTTATAATTTTCTTTTTGGTAATCGAAGAAAAAAATATTTAATGAGATCAAATTTTTTATAGCAACAAATCTAGAGTTTCCAAATGAGTCACTTATAACAAAACCAATAACAACAAAAGAGTCAGATTTAACTGAACCACCAAAATTTAACTTAACAAAGTTATCATCAGGAGGTTTCCATTTGATAGGAGTATTTTAATGCGATGTTTTAAATGTTATTTCCTTAAATAAAATTAATTTTAATTTAGTTTCCATTTTCTAGGTACATCGGAGAAAATGACAAGGAAATGAGTTTAAAGACACATGAGAAGGATGTGAGACGTTGGAGATGACAAAGGTAAGGCACAAGGATGCAGAAATGAGATAAAATGAAGAAATGAAGTTTTCTTGGTCTAACCAAGAAAGTCTGACAAGGGATCCTAGTTGAACTAGGAAGGCAAAAGAAGATTCTGGAAGGTTCAAGAACATTTCATATGAAGAGTCCTTGTTTGACTAGGAGTCCTGATAGGGCTAGGAAACCGGAGAGCATCAGAAGACCATGTGGCTTCAAGATAGCTCAAGAAACCTCAAGAATGTTCTAGAAAACTTGGGATATTGCGGCAAATAAAGAGACCTAAGTATACTAGGGTTTCTTGGATGCAAAAGAAATGAATTCTAAGTGAAATAAATGTTTTTTCCTTGAGATATTCAAGCGATTCTGGAAAGTGACGTTTTTGAAATTTGAAGTTATCATGGAGAGTTTTAAGGGATTTACAATATTCAAGAATGCTGAAAACAGGTCCAGATACATTCCTTGAGCTCTACACTCCATCATTGGCAGAAATTAAGGAGAAAAATCAGAAAATAATCATGTAATTAATGCAAAAATAATCTCCCTAGAATCAAGGTGATAATTTGAAGACTTTTGATTGGTTGGATGACATAGCAGAGCTGACGTGACATTATTTGATTGGTTGAAGCTGTGTGGCATGAGCAGATAATTGCTAGGAAATTAATAGAAAATTCATGAAGACTTGGAGACTAAGTTGGCATCCTCCTATAAATAGGAGCATCATTGACACTACTTCTCCCATAATTCTAAACACCAAAAACTCTCTCCATTCTCTAGTCTTCATAAACTATGCGTCTCAACCATGGAGGAGAAGAAGTCATGCAATACATCAAGATCCTAATCGCCATCCACCCTTGTGTCATCCCTAGAAGGTTGCTTGCTTTCAAGGATCTTCAAGTTCTTCGTCTCAAGGCTTTGTCATTCATCTTTCACAGTGTATTTCATACTTTCTTTTGTTTTCCTTTGTTTGATTCATAGAGTTATGAATTTTAGTTAACATGACATTAAGGGCAAAGTTTAATGCCCATTTATATGTTTTGAAATAAAATTGTGATTTATATATGTATGTTGATTTCTATGTTGTTTTCTATGTTGTTTATGTGAGATTGCTTAATTGATTTTGGATTACAGAAAACTTTTATATGTATGTGTTCTTTGGTGGCCAACTTAGGATATATGCATGTAATTGGTGCTAGATTTAGGTAAACAATTCACCTAATAGTTTTGCGAACCTAATTCAAAAGCAGTAAAGGCTTTGGACAAAAGTCGAAATCAATTAAGGAGAATTGCAAATAGATGAACTTTCTCATACTAGGTTGTGCACTTTGGTTAACATCATTTCTTTGTTTTTCATGCGTTGAATGTGTTCTTGATTAGCTAGCTTTCTAGACTATGATTGCATGTTCAATAAGTTTAATTTAGGTGCTTTCACTTAGATTAAATATTCAAGGAAAGTAAAAAATGGGAAATCGTTTGCTTACTAACGTTTCACATGGTCAACTTCTTTCTCTTGACATAGAAAATCAACTATAGGAATTGTAATTGGATTTCATGCATATGATTGTGGTTTTGATCTTTGTTCCTTGCGTTCCACCCTTGTATATATTTCTATTCTTTGTTTTATTTTGTAAATAATACTTTATACTTTTAATAATTCTTTATTTGTTTTTACAATTACAGGTGTACCCTCAATCCCCGGCTAGAACGATCCCTACTTATTCTATACTGACAACTAAATTTTACAAGGTTAAATTGTGCGCTTGTTTTTAGCGTGTCACCATTTTATATGATAAGATCTAGAAGCTTCTGATTTAATATAAGGGAAAATTTCGCAAATAGTACACCAAGTAAAGACCACTAATAATTCTTATACACAAAGTTTCAAACCAAACATTTCAGTACACGAAATCTGAAACTCGACCCACTATCAGTACACGACGTCAATTTTTGACACCAAAATGTCCATTATGCCCTCAATTCTTTTTTTTTTTACTAATTTTTTTTTTCTGTTATTTTTTTTTCCTTTGTTTTTATCTCTTTCTTTTTCCTTCTTCCGGGCTCACTCCCTCACTTCCAACTCCGCCTTCCTCACCTCCACGCTCACTCCCTCGCTTCCAACGCCGCCCTTGAGAGGTGAGCTTTTACCGCCGCTGCCGCTCCGCCTCCACCTGGTTGAGCGGCGTGTCTCGGCCCAGCTCGGGTTTCCGGCCCCGTTTCTTCAGCGCTCTTTTCATCTGGTAGTCGGAATCTGTGAAGTCCGGGTTTGGGTTCGGAGCTCCGTTCTTCTTCTTGCTAGAACCAAAAACATGTTTCTTGTCGTCATTGTACGAGCTGTGATCCTCTTCCTGCACGCCGGCAATGATACCGATGTCAAAAATGGAGAAGTTCCAGTTGATGAACTCGAGCGGTCTTGTTTCCAGGTCGGGCTGATCCGACCCGAACAACGACTTGGCTTGCTGGATCAACCCCCAGTTCTCTCTGATCAAACCGGAGGAACCCATTTCAAGAACACCGTCAGAAGTTGGGATGCAGATCAAGGTCTCGATCCCGTGGATTTGGGCCTCTTTGGCTCTCTCGTAGTTGTTGAACTGAAGCTCGTGGGCCCCGCTTAGCTAGATTGAGGTCCCGGAGCCGAAGGCCTTGCCAGGAACAGAGCCGTCCCCGACTTCGAAAGATCAAGTAAGGGAGTGAGCCCGGAAGAAGGAAGAAGGAAGAAGAAAGAGATAAAAACGAAGGAAAAAAAAATAACATAAAAAAAATTATTAAAAAAAAAAAGAACTGAGGGCATAATGGACATTTTGGTGTCAAAAATTGACGTCGTGTACTGATAGTGGGTTGAGTTTCAGATTTCGTGTACTGAAATATTTGGTTTGAAACTTTATGTATAAGAATTATTAGTAGCTTTTACTTGGTGTACTGTTTGCGAAATTTTCCCTTAATATAATAATATGCATAGGATTAGCCTTCCATTAGCTTGACCCCAGAGAAGTAGCTCCATAAATGATTTGGTTTGGAGAGGGATTGAACTATTGAAAGACTAATTTTATTCCTATCATGCCAAATTGTCCAACTTAACAATAAAATATGAAGTAAAAAAATCAGAGGAACAATCTTAGATAGAGTTCTTTTGTAAACCATTCAACAAAACTCTTTTTCAGACTTAATGGAGTAGGGCAATCTAATAAGTTAGACAAATTTTGAGTAGCAAAAGTGCAATGCATGAAAATATGATCTATAGTTTCATCAAAATGGCCACAAAAGGGACAAAGAAGAGTTAAGTTGATATTATACCTTGCAAGTCAACTTCTAGTTGTGAGTCATCCTTTAATAGAACCCAACTAAAAATGTTTACCTTAGGAGAAATGTTTAACTTCCACATTGAAGTTAGCAGATTTGCTTTAGCATGAGGTTGAGCTCGATTAGCTTGTAACCAAGTAACACTTTTAATTGTAAATTTTTCCATTACTAGAGGTGTGAGCCCCTGAAAAATTTTGTTTAATTTTTGTAAGATAATTTTCACAAATAAGATTTTCGCAAGCTGATTTAAGTGAAGAAATCAATTTCGGAGATTGTTTTGGTGTCGAGACCACCTATTTGGCCTTATAATTTAAATTTGGGCCGAGATTCTTTCATTTGGGCCTAGAAGGTTACAAAAGTTTAGTGAGGCAATTGTTTGTTGAAGTTTCGAAGACGATAAATTGAGTTGTAACAAAGTTTTGGATTTTGGATTTTTATGAGATCAAGTTTTGGGCCTAGGACGAAGTCGAGAAATAACTTAGAAAGTTTCCGACGAAAAGAAAATAAAAGAAAAGTTACGAGCTCAAAACCCAAAGCAATCAACTAGAAGAGTTTCTTAATTTGTTACAAGGGCAAAATGGGTATTTCACTGACATAAGTATAAATAGAAAGTTGGCAAGGGAAAAACCCTAGACTCTCAAACTCTCCTCTCTCCCTCTCGGCCGCATCCTTCTCTCTCTCCCCTGACCTCTCGCTCCCTCTCTCTTCTTCTTCTCTCTGCCATCGTTGGAAACTACCATCTCTGGCCACCACCTTTCTTCACCACCACCACCACCACCAATCAACTCAGTACCTAAACCCAACCAAAACCTAAGAGAAATCATGCATCGACTCCGGCCTCCACCTGCGCTCCAAACCGCGACTCCACTGTTGCCACTTCTCTTCGAACTTTCGACCATCACCTCACCACACCTATACCACCATCTGACTTAGTAAGCAACGAGGAGGAAAACCCAGAAGTGCCACCACCCACCGAAGCTGGACGACGCCGCACACCCATCGCTGGAGTCATGGCTCTGCTTATCTCTGTTCTTCAACTTCCGGCGAGTTCAAACCACACCACCACTATAAATGAGTTCAGGGCACCACGATTTACCAAAACCCCAACCTCTGGACCTCCAGTTCTGGCCAGAGACCTCCACACGCACCTCACGTGCCTCCGCAGCTCCGCCGTTCATGGTCGTTGGATTTATAGACAGTCTTAATTAGGTAATTCTCGTCACCCCTATTTGGATAAAGCCTTTTGGCTGTTACGGATTGAAAACCGTAACGTCCTATTATTTTCTTTGGAGTATGAGGTATGAGGAATTATGTGTTTTTGGGAGATTTTGGAGAACCCTAAACTTTAGAATTTGTAAATTTGAAGATTTGGAGAAGAAGAACTGTTGGGTTAGTCTCCATTGACAATGGATTGTGGTAAGGGTTATGAACTCTGCATTGGGTATGAATTTGGTTAAGAATTGGATTATTAAACTTGTCTTGCATGCTAGGAATTCGAGTCATTGTGGGTGGAAGGCAACTACGATGAGTTGACTCTCGGTTTGGAAAAGAAGACTTGGTAAGGTCTTGGGTTAATTGGAAAGTAGTGATGTTCTGTTCGACATGGTTATCAATGAGTTGATTGAGTTTAGAACAAAAGTGGAGTTGTTTAGGTGATTTTATGATTATTGTGTTACATCTACCATAAACTTTGATTATTGGTGACCTTGGTATGTGCTGAACGTGATGAAATTAGTATGAAGCTACTTTGGTTAACATAACTTTGGAAAGAAAACGATGTTGATGAAATATTGAAGGCTTTGTTCAAAGCCATATGTTTTGGTAATGCGAGGTATAACTGCTGTCATGGCTAATCAAGTTGTGGAAATAGATAAGTTGGTTATTGTTAAACAATGTGCAAATGGATTGAGTTAAATTGATTTGTCAAGTAAGCCAAATTTGATAAGGTACAATTTAAAATATCCTAATCTTATCATATCCCGGAATGACTTAAAGTGGCGAAGTTATTTGGGAATGGTAAGTGTATTTGTTGCTTAAGCAGGAATGCTAGATAATGGCATCGAAATATTTAACCCGAAGTATATTATAGAAAGGAGTATGATCACCATATCCCAAATAGTTCAAATGTCATATCATTTGGATTACTTGGGAATGGATGATAAATTTTATCTATTAAAGGATAATTCGATAGACTTAAAGGGAATTAAGTAAAAGATTTGGTTGCTTGATTAATTAAGTTGTAATGATGTCAAGTTATTCTTTGGTTTAATTTTATTATAAAGGACTCGAACGTGTGCACATGGAATTGGACGAAGCATTGAAAGTCAGAAACAAAGCCAAGTTTGGGCGAGCACTCCAATTCCAGGTAGGGTGAACTGTCCCTTCCTTGTTAGAAGTTTTATCACTCTCGTCCAAATTTCAAAATTACCTCCAAAGATGATGTCAGAAGCTGAACTGGCCCTGACATAGGGGCCAACTTTTCAGATTTTGAACCCCAAAAAAGGGTAAAATGGTTATTTTCAATTTAATCTAATTTCTTTTTTCTTTTATTAGAATTTAATCTAATTACTAATATTTTTTTTTCTATGTATTTTCTCCCTCTTCTACTTCACTTATCCAAAACCTAAAACCAAATCGATCCAACAACTTCTCAATCTTCCTCCCCGATCCTCCGTCAAGCCCTAGATTCAGACCACCACACTTCTCAAAGAAGTGAGCTCAGCAAAACCAAAGCTCAAAACGGAAGCTTCATCTCAAAACTCACACACTCCCTCACTGCCCATGAACCACAACTTTGCTTGTCAAATGAAGCAGAATGGAGCTTTCTTAATATGGCATGCCAATGACTTCTGGGCTCTTATTCATCTTTGATTCTTAGTCCCTACCCCCAAACCCAAAACCCTGCCCAAATCCAGAATCCCTTCCTCTATTTCCTCCCACATCTCAATCAGTTGCGATAATGAAGAAAATGATAAAACCAAGAAGCCCAATTTCGATTTCCTCAAGCTCTCAGTAACTCTAACCGACATCTCCGCCTCTCTCCCCCAAAGCCCAACCTCACGCACTGCCGTCAAGGAGAGAAAGTCACAGTTTGGGTCAATGGCCTAACTGAAAAATGCCTGAAGTTTTCTGGGTCATCGTTGTCAGTCTTGGTGGCCTGGTCAAGCTTTGTTCCTCGACGACAATCTCGGTGGAGTGCAGCGACGAGAGGATCTAGTTGGGGGTCGACTCTTCTGAGTCGAATGCCAGAAGTCGATGTGGACGCGAAAAGGTGTGCTGCAGATCTGAGTCCGGTTGCCAGACAAACACAACTTGGATTGTAGTGGAGCGTGCCGGAGTGAGTGATGATGAGATCAGAATCTGGTTGGAAGCAGTGAAGCACGCGAGATGATGCAGGCAACTCAAGAAGTCGATGTCAGCAGCGTTTCCGGTTTGGCTCGTTGGTGGAGCGGGCTGGTTCTGGTCTGAGGCTGATGGTCTCGGAATGATCGGAGGTGCTGGCTGGGTTTTCGAGGGTGAGGAAGCTGTTGGAGACATCATTGAGTATGAAAGTGTGTGCAAATTTGTGTATGATGTTCCTTACTTCCAAGTGTAGAAGGTCAAGTTTTAGTAAGGGAAAATATAGAGTATCGTACCTAAGGGATTGAGGGAAACTCCACCCTAGCTAGATTACCGCAAGAGAGCCTAGAAAAAAAAATATGCAATCTGCCTTTTTACAAAGTCACAACCTTAGCCCTTTGGAAGCTAAAGATCATGAGGATGATATTAACAATTATGATAATGAACGGCTTGATTGATTTTAATTTTTATGCGAACAAATTAAAAGTACACAAAAATAAAGTATGCAAATAAAAATAGAGATTTTGATATAAGAGAGAAATAGAGGCTTAGGCATCACACATAGCCTTACTCATGCACACAATATAACCCAAATTTAATGTAACAACATGTAATGATAAATTTCCCCTTAGTGCTTTGATGAAGCTACCAAGAAACCAACTAGTCATGCAATTTTAACGATCTCTTCTGAAGCAAAGCTAAATTACACAACCTTTATACCATTCAAATCTTCCAGATTATAAATGGCCTATGGTGCCATGAGCCTAAATTCTTCCGGAATCTAAACTCACAACATCATGCTTTAATTTAAAGGTAAGAAATTCAAGCAACTTAGTTCTTCCCGTAGGAATAAGCTAAGCCACCACCTATTTGGCTACACATGCTCAAGGACTCAAGAGTTTATCAAGTTCATGTTTCCGATTCATTAACTTCCTAAAGCATGCTTCTAGGTGATAAATCTATGAACATGTTAGCGTGAGTCATATTAGGAACGGAATATATTGTAATTATATTGGAGTTAGTACTTACCTATTCTTTGTGTGGTAGAGATTAGAGACGTAAGTCTATTGTATTCTTATATCCTGCTTTATATACCTCCATATGGGAGAAGAATATACACAAGAAAATTTATTCTCTCAATACTATCTTGTTTGACTTGGTATCAGAGCAAAGATCTGAAAGGACTTTGTCTCCTTTATTCTTTGTTTAAGACCAGGCCGATCTTCGTCTCTTTCAAGACCGATCAAGACCGATCTTCGTCTTGTCACAGATCGGTTTAGACCAGATCTTCGCCTGCAATAGTTCATCACCAAGACCGGCAGCTTTCAAATTAATTCCGGTCTGCTCAGATTGGGTCCGTCTGCGCCAGAACCGCCGTGCGCCGTCAACCATCGTGCGTCGTCTAGTGGTCGGTTTCCAGATCGCCCACGATCCTCGCTCAGCCACAAGCTGCACAGCCGCGTCGTCGCTCGCTCAGCCACAGCGTCGCCTGGTTCACATCAGCATCGATCGCTATCAACATTGATCGATTCCAGCCCAGAAAACGATCCGATCCTCACCCAAACTCGGGAAGATCGATCTCTTCACTGAGTCAAATCGGCCAGTGAGTCAACTTAACTCAACTCAACTCGGTCAACTTCAAACAGGTCCAAAAAA
>LYNE01003902.1:3744-16244 GCA_001662545.1 Rosa x damascena
ATGGATATGAATCTTGTTTTGGTTTTCTGGTTTGCAGATTGATGAGAATGTTCAGAGGTAAATCATAAATCACAGATCCTTGAGGCATCCAACTATTGTCAGGTTCAAAGAGGTAATCAGCTATTATTAAGTTAATTAATTGTGTGAGTACATGCACTTTGGAGTGTGTTTGAGTGTTCCAGCTTGTTATTGTGGTGTTTTAGCAATCATATTAGACTAATCTTATGTAAAGATAACTCTAAGATGATAATTATCAAACTCAAAGTGAGCACCAAAGAGGTAAGATAAGGCAGTCTTGGGATGAATGCTTGAAGTATACTAGGTGGAGAGATTCCTCTTGAGATTGGAAAGATGGGCAGCTTAGAAAGTTAGCTCTGTTTCTTTCAACAATTTTTTTTTTTAATGGTTTTTCAATTTCATGCTAGGATATGTCTGCTGGAGCAAAGGACAACTTCCAAAACCAGTTTTGGGCTGGAAACCAAGATAGTGGCAGCATCCATTCCTTTTATGATGTCGCTGCTAATCCAGATTCGTATGGCAAAGGCACCAGATTTTTGAGACTTGTGTCCTTTAATGTATAATGTAGTTTTACTATATCTAATGTATCTATAACGCAATTTCGATGTAAATTCAACCATATCAATAGTATACCCGCAGCACTGCGCGGGCATTTTGCCGAGTAGGAATATAAATGTGACATTTGAAATACCATGCAATCACTAAATCAAAGTCAAAATATGTTGTTGGAGCTACTTAAGACCAACAGAATTTAGGAAAAATCTATTGTTATATTTCCACTCAAACAACAAAAAATTGTGGTCTCACAATCAAAAGAAAGACAAAAATATATAAACTTCTGTTGACTCAAAATTAAAACAACGACATATAATTGTATTTTAAATGAATGTACAACAACAAATAATTGTTTTGTGTTAGTAGTTTAACTAACAGTTAACTGTTAGTTATTTTCTCACTCAAACAACAGAAAACTGTGGCCTTACAATAAAAACAACGACAAAAATATATAAATTTTCATTGACTCAAGACAAAAACAACAACATATAATTGTATCTTAAATGAATGTACAACAACAAATAATTGTTTTGTGTTGGTAGTTTAAATAACAGTTAATTGTTATTAGAATACGAAACAAACAACAGAAAACTGTTGTTGTAAGTCATTATAAATAACAGATAACTGTTGTCTGAATTCTCTAACAGACAACAGATGACTTGAAAACCTTCTGTCGTCTGATTCTTCAGACGACAGAGGAAATCTGTCGTCTGATACCCCAAGAGACGGCACCGTACTAGACAACAGAATTTTTTTTAATCAGACGACGGATCTCCTCTGTCGTCTGATAGCTTTATTGGCATAGTGAACTATCAACTCATACACAATTCAAAACACACAGAATTCTCAATCACAGCAAAGACTTTTTTCAAAATTATCAAATCAATCCCCAAACACAAGGATAGTCATAAAAAGCAATTCTTTGCAATTCAGTCTAATTCAGAATCTTAAAAGCAAAAAAGAACCTGAAATTGAAACCAAGAAATAGATCTGCTCGAGTTCCAGAACCTTTAACTGAAATGGGACTACATCTGGGACACTATAATTGCATACCAGAATCAAACCAAACCAAACAGATCGTCAAGATACCAAAACAGAACATGAGCAATAACAAAAAGCAAGCAAAACAAAAAGAAGAAGTGAGCAACGCACCTAAGTAGACTCTCCAAAGGATCCACTACTATTCTTCTGGCCAACTCGGAATCGTCCCCCTACGCGAGGCTCCATAGCCCAAGAAGCCGCTTCTCTTTGCTGCCCAGAGAACGAGAATTGAAAACTGAGAAACTAGAAACGAAATCGAAGTCTATTAATTAGTGAGTTTGCCAAGATTGTAGTACCTTCGGCTTTAGCGATAAAGATAGTGGAGAGTCTGAATCGATCTCTGAAAGCTCACTCACTGAATTGGAATTAAACGGAGGTGAAGACAAGGTCGGAGAGCTGGGCTGTTGCGACACTAAGTCAGAGACTAGCTCCAGACTACGGTGGAGTATGAGGGGTCGTGAATGAGTTGGAGAGAGCGAGTTAGGGTTTCAATGATTAAAGAAACCCGAGAAACCACCCCCCCCCTTCCTCCTCCTTCAAATCCCCAAATTGAAAACCCTAATTGAGTATATCGAACCCTAATTGAGTGTTTTCAGAAGATGGGTTTTGAGAAGAAGATGGGTTTCGAGAAGAAGTTGGGTTTGATCGATTCTTTTAGAGAAGAAGACGGCCGCAAGTTCTGCTTTGAGAAGAAGAAGATGAGTTTTGCTCTTTTTCTCGAAGACTACCTAGCTAAGTGTTGAAAATGGCCAAGTCGTAGGAGACAATGCATTAAGTTACAGCACTATCTAGACAATGTTTTATTTAAGTTTAGTTTTTGACTCTGTATAATCAATTTAGACAACACATAAATGAATTTTTGTTGTCTGATACTGAAACTTCATCTTAGGGACCTAACAAGCAAATCTCCCGCCCATTGCAAATCACAAACTCATTTCTCCCACCTAGCTAGGCACATTCACACAACAAAAACAGGTCATTCCATTGTAGGATCTTACAATCATGTACCTGCATTTCAGCCAAAAATTCGCCATCTTGGCGCTAAAGACTCTCATTTTGGGAACATCTCTAATTTTCTTCCAAACTTGCACAACACAAACAAAAAATGTGTTGTATGATATTTTTCTCATACAACATATACAACTATATTGTTGTACAAGGTGAATCAAAATTTTGACCCAAATTTGAGCAAGGTGGGAGGGAAATTTTTTTTCATTCAGACAACAGATAAATCCTTATAAGTGTTGTGCAATATTCGTGCACCAACAAAATTCTGATTTCTGACGTCCTTATACAACCGAATCTCACTAAATCAGTTGTATGAAGCATTTTCAATCAACATACAACGGCAAATTTTTTTCGTTGTCTAAAAAGTATAGTCTGACGCAGTTTTTGCCATAGTGAGAAAATATTAGATTTCTCAAAGTTTATAGCTTGACCTGAAGCCTTGAAGTGTTATTGAGCGTTGTGCTCATGTTCTCACACTTGTACAGTGTATCCTTCAAGAAAGTAGGGAGTCACCAATGAGAAAATAAATGTGAAATCATTGGCTCATTATCAATTTGTATTCTTTTTTGAAAAACGGGTAAGGCATCCTGTTAGGTAAGAGTGGTGATTCTCTTTCTTATTATATTATTATTTATATTTGGGTAATACACCTAGGGGGACATAGAGTCTATACCTCGTAATCCATTACATTCAACTTCCACAAGGACATCCTGAATAATATCAGGCGTTTCATCTATCCAAAATTCATCTAAAAATGATGTATTAGCAAGGTGTGGAAGCCTATATGCTACACCGCTTACTTCTCGACAAACATGTCTAAGTAAGATAATATTGAAGGCTTGCATATAGTACCTACAATCAGCCAAGATAACTCTAATCTCAGACATGTCATCATCTCTTCTGGTCAGAGTCGCCAGAACCACTGCACTATCACCCTCAAGCTCAACTTCTTGCCATTGCTAATGGATAGCTATAAGCAGCCTTGCACCTTACAGCCTCTGCCTAAACTTGGAGCGCAGATTGTGCATTCTCAATATGCCGAGAAGGTGCCGCCACACATTATCCCAATTTATTTCTGGCCACTGCACTGATACCTCCTCTAACACCATCACACTGGAACACCCCGTTGACATTGATTTTGAGTCGACCACTAGGTGGACAGGACCACCTTGCCTTAGGCCGTATTGTATGCTTCATGGGAGTAAGATGCACAGCTCTGTAGTCTTCAAGCAGCTTCCATGCCCACAAAACCATGTGAAATGGGTTACAGTCACCTCCCTTCCAAACCAAGTTATTACGTTCACACCAGATTTTATAAGGACATAAAAAAGACTTCCAACTTTTTAGAATCTAACATGTCCAAAACTACATCAATCCAATTCCAGGAGTTTGCTGCTAAAAATTTTGTGCTACCCAGTGTAGAGGACTATGCAGCTAGAAGCATCTCATGACAGGGCAGTCCTTGAAGAGATGCAGCACCATCTCCACACCATTATGGCAGAATGCACACTCCAGATTAAGTATTTTAATTCTTTGAATTAGGGCAACCCTAGTAGGGAGGACATCTTTGCAGAGCCTTTATACAAAGGTTCGCACCTTCGGGGGTACCCGAGTCTTCCACACCTTGTGCCAAAACTTCTTCCCTACTAACTTCCTTACTCTGTTTGATGAAGAAGCTTGTGAGGATAGATTAGCAGTGGACTGTGCCAGGTGATATCCACTCTTAACCCTATATACACTTCTCTTCTCATAGTGCCACACAAGTTTATATTTAGCAGGCCTCAGACTTAAAGGGATACCTGCAATAATGTTAACCTCTTCAACCGAGAATAATTCATGCAGCAAAGGTCAAATCCATTCTTTCTGCTCCAGATCAATCAAATCGCCCACCTTGCAGTCCTCTATCCCTACCATTGGAAGTGAGTAAGGTTTGAAATTATACGAAAGAGAGAACCAGGGATCATCCCACACTGACGCCTCACTCTCATCCCCAATCTGGTACCTCAATCCCTTCTCAAGCACTTCTCTACCTACTAGTATACTCTTCCACACATAAGAAGCATCATAACCTACAAAAGCTTGCATGAAGGAGGAGTTAGGGTAATACCTGGCCTTGAGTAAACGTGCTACTAGTGAGTTAGGTCTATGAATTAGTCTTCACCCTCGCTTTGCTAGAAGGGCCTTATTAAACAGTACCATATCTCTAAATCACATACCGCCTTCGCACTTGGGAACATAGAGCTTCTCCCAAGGCATTCAATGTATCTTCTTCTCATTCTCCTTGTCTCCCCACCAAAACCTATCCATAGATTTATGCATTGCATGGCATAGGTGCTTTAAGAGCTCAAAACATGACATAAGTAGTTAGGGATCGATTGCAGGACTACTTTGATTAGTGTTTCTTTGCCGGCTACACTTAGGGTTTTATCCCTCCACCCTAAAGTCCTCTTCTCAACCCTTTCTGTTAGGAACCGGAATGCCTCCTCCTTCAAGTAACTCAACTTTGTAGGTAGTCCTAGGTATTTGTCGTGTTTTGCTACCCACTGAACCCCTAAACAATCTGCAAGTTCATACGAGACACATAAGGGCATGTTTCAACTAAAAGAGATGCAATTCTTTTGGAAATATATTTGTTGTCTCGATGCCCTAGCATAGGTCTCCACACCTCCATATACTCTAGCTTATCTACCCTGAAAAAATATAAAGGAGTCATCTACAAACAACAGATGACTAATAACCGGAGCACCTGAGCAGATGGATACTCCATGCAACACTCCTCTTTTAACTCCTTGAGTGATCATTCTGGATAGTGCTTCTATACATAATAAGAAAAGGTAAGGGGTAACTGAGTCCCCTTAACAATATGACCAAACCCCTAAGCTCCCTATTAATTAAAAAATAATATGACACTGTCTCTACAAAACTCATCACAATACAATCCATTCATCACAAAACACATATTAAATCATGAAGCTCCACTCAACCCAGTCATAGGTCTTACTCATAGCTAGCTTCAAAGCACTATACCCCATAGTCTTACCTCACAAGCATTTTAAGAAACGGGAAACTTCAAATGCCACTAGGGAGTTGTCTGAAATTAACTAACCTGGAATGAATGCACTTTGGGATTGATCAATAAGTCCATCTAGGAGAGGTTTTGGTCTATTTGCTAGGACCTTCGAGCCAATTTTGTAGAGTACATTCATAGACGGATTGGCTGGAGTTGACTAACTTGTTTCGGTTCCTTCACCTTAGGAATCAAAGTAACAGAAGTGTTTCAGCGGTCTCAAGAAGAGTCTGGTCCAGCTGAACACGGGTTATATCAGTCTGTATCTATCGCTATCGGTCTCTCTTATCTGCAAAACAGACGAAGGTCAGAGGGAAGACCGGGTGTGTCGGCCTTCGACGCTCCGATGCCTAAGTCAGTGTCGGGTAAGAATTAGATAATGGAAAGTGATAGTAAACAGTTGCCTCTTTGGGTTGTTGGAGATGACCTTAATGTAGGAGATTTGTGGGTGCTTGGTTCCATTTCTTTCGGTGTGGGACGCTTGGGATCTCGATATCTCCTTATGGGTATCTGAACCCCCCAGCTGGGAGCTTATCTTGTTGGCATATTGGCGATACAAGTCTTGTGCTTCTGATACTTGTGCTTAAGAGGTATGTGCATACCAACAAGTCCCCCAAGTCCCCAGTCAAGAGTTCTCTTGGGTGGGGAGTTTGTCGCTGGTAAAAGTATCAGAAGTTCAAGGTGAATTTATGCCACGTGGCTTTCGTACAACCATTACCCCCCAGTCCTCCAAGTTCCCACTTAAGAGGAGTCTTGGCTGGGGTGAGTGAGTTGCAATGTCGTGTTGTTGCTATCGCGAATCGGTGGTGGGGTTGCATGCGGCTTTTAGCGCAGAGGCTATGCCCCAGTGACACGTGTGGTGAGCTTATTTGTTTTCATGTACGGGAAGACTGGTGTACTAGGATCCGTAACGTGTACTAATGGCGGGGTGGTGAGTAGCCGAGGCGATGGCACACGACTTCTGTAACGCTCCGGGATGTCGGACACGTGCTGAGATCTGGGGTCGTCGTCCTTGCATGTCCAACGATCTCGGTGTTCTCGAGGTCCTTATATAAGGACAGAAGAGAGATGTGGAGATGGTTCTTGTTCCTGTGTTCGTGTTGGAGCTTGAGATAAGAACTAGGTGAGATTGGGGCTGTGGTTGTGTGGAGAGCTCTTAACTGGTCATGAAGTGATCATCGTTGTCTCTGTGCCTCGATCGGAGGAGTGAGCAGGTACCCTGTCTCTTGACCTTTCTGGGTTTATCTGAGGGTATTTGTGTGCGTGGGTCTTGTGAGGGGTCGAACTCCGGGAAAGCAGTTTACAGGCAATTTCTGGGTTGGAGGGTTGAGTGTCAGGTAGGGCGGAGCCGTGCGCGGTTGCTCCGGATAGGGTTTGAAGATTTGAAATTTTGTGGGGGAGTCTTGAGGAAGGCGATATAAAAAAAAAAGACTGACAGGTATTTGTATCGCTCGGAATATGGGGCGTGAGAACCGCAGTCGCGGTAGGCGAGAGGGTTTCTCTCGTGGAGGGGAAAGGAGCTCTCGTAGGGAAGGGGATGGGGCCTCTCGCAGTCGCAGTGGAGGCAATCCCGTGGGGGCGTCGCTGGTGGTTCCCAGGGAGGTGGTGCGGGTTCTTCCAGAGCAGGTGGTGGGGGAGCTCCTCGTGGGAGTATCGCGGGGAGTTCCTGAGGAAGCGACGAGGGTTCATCTTGCAGAGTTCCAAGTAGGGTTAAGCAACCTGTGGTGGCTGATGTGCCTGAAGCAGAAGGTGTTGAAGTATGAGATCATGCGTTTTCCACGGGGGCGGTTGCACCTTGGCGCTACACCCATTGATCAATCGGGGTCGAGTATGATGGAGTAGCAGATTGCCGAGATGAGGACCACATGGCCGATTCCAGACAATGTTTTGTTACTGCCCTTGAGGGATGGTGGAACATTCAACTACCCCCAGTTAGGGTGGGCATGCTTTTATGAATATCAGCTCAGGTGTAGGTTGAGCTTCCCGATAAAGGAAGAGTTGCAGTATCTGCTGTCTTGCCTGAACGTAGCGGTAGAGCAGCTGTCTCCCAATACACTGAGGCAAATAATGGGAGTATTACTACTATGGAAGCTGAGCAAGTTGCTGTGTCCCAGTATCGGTGAGTTCAATTCCATGTTCAAGATGCAGTACTCGACTACTGACGATAGTGGCTGTGTTAATTTTAGGGCGCGCAGCCGTACTGTTATCGAGGACTTGTCGTCGAACATCTATGCGCGCTGGCGGGGGAGGCCGTGCTTGGTGGGATGCCGGTGGCAGAATCCGGATATGGTGCATCGAGCTCCAAGCCGGTTCCAACCCATCTATGAGTATCGTGATTAACCTTTTGGTGGGTTATCGTGCTTTTGGTGTGTACTAATAGCGTTATTGGTGCGTCGTAGTGAGGTAGGAGGTGGATTTTACCACGCTGGAGCGGAAAATTATGGCGAAGGTGATGGGTGCGTTTCCCAAGGGGCTAGGGCGTTCTATCATCTGTGTTGGCTCCCGATATACGAGAGATTTGAGTTGGGGAGGTTTCCGGGTGAGGGATTCTCTATTTGTTTGATGTGGTGTTGTATGTTGTGTGGTATCCTTGCTGACATTGTGTTTATTTCGCAGCGGATATGTCAAACGAGGCCCCTAGCAAAAGTGACTCCCCGTACGCTGACGTCGATCCCGATACCATTATTCAGGGATTGTTGTGAGAGTCGCAGACGACGAGGAGAGTGGATGTTGACGTGCCGGATAAAGTGCGTGTGACTGATCATCGGGTGAGTATGTCACTGCCCGATGAGATGTATCTGAGGTTTTTCTATGTCGTGCTGGAGTATTTCAATCAGCGGGCCGAGGAAGAAGCTGGTGCTGAGGGGCATGAGGGGCATGAGGGTGGCCTTGCTCGGGAGCCAACTCGAGATGTCCAGGAGCTGCCCACGCAAGTCGGTGAGGCGAGTGAGCGTCCCCAAGTGCATGGTTGCGAGAGTCAGTCCCCCGAGACTCGGGAAGTAAAATGGTAGTCCCCCCAGGTGCCGGCAGGAGGGGAGGGTCTTGGTGATGTGGCTTGAGCCTCGAAGCCCACGATGGAGGTGGAAATCTCCGTCGAGGATTTGCTGGATGAGGTGGAGCGGCGTCAAAGCGATACTAGTGCTCGTGCTCGCTTGGTGCAGGATACGGTTCTGGAACAGCTGGAAACTATTTTCGGGGATGAAATTGGCGATCCTGTCTCACGGGAGGTGATTACGGTGGACAGCGGAGAGGCGGAGGTGACCAGCCAGGCTATTGGCGAGATAGGTATGATAGTTGAGGTTCCTAAGGTGCAACCTGAGCCTGCAGAGGGTATAATCGGGGTTGCCCAAGTTACCGAGACAGGGACCCGTGATGGCGAGGGGGAGGGAGCCCGAGTGTCGGACACGTGTGCCCGCATAGATGGGGTCGGGTTGAGAAAAAGGGCCGCCTCACAGCTACGCCTCTGGAGTCCCCCAGTTGGGGTTGGTGTCGATACTAGTGGTAGCAAGAGATCTCGGGTGGATAACGTCTCGCGCTCGAGGTCCACGAGTGGGGGTTCGTGAGGTTCTCGTGATGAGGTAGCTGGCGGTCTCGCGCGCACCCAGGGTGAGATCGAAATTACTGATGGCGCCATCCTGCATATGGTTGCCGACTTGAGGAACTGTCATCGCGACCGTAGCTACGTGAGTGTGGAAGATCGATGCCTAGGGTACCGGGAGGCTCAGGAGAGGCTGATGAGGATATGTATCGTTGTTGGTTTGCCTCTATTCCTTATTGCCGTTACGTAAGTACACTGACATTGGTGTGTGATGCAGACTGTGAACATGAATTACCATGCCTCGGGTGAGTTGGTGGCTCATTTTGATAGGGAGATAGCCCGGCTGCAGGGGGAGCTGAATGCCTAGAGGGAGTGGGCCCATGGGCTACAGAGTACGTTAGACCAAGGTCATGTGGAACGCGAGGGTATGAGGAGAGCAATCGATGATGGGATCGCGAGAAGGATGGAGCTGGAACGAGCACTTGCCCTAGAGGAGGCTCGTCGTCAAGAGGCTAAGGGTGCTATCGCCCCACTGCAGGAGGCCAATCTAGAGCTAACTGGGAAGCTGCAGTGGGCGGAGGATGGCATGAGGTTGGTGGAGCAGGTTAGGGCTCGGGTTGCTGAAGCTGAAGAGCGTCTGCAGGACTTGGAAAGGCAGGTCGAGGAGCGCGATGCCCAGTTGGAGCTCCGAGCTGCTGCCTTGGAGAGTTTGGCTCCCTATCTAGATCGCGTTGTGGATTTGGAGGGGTAGGTTGGTAATATGCAAAAGGAGGTGGACCATTTACGGGATGTTGAGCTGGAAACAGGCGAAAGGGAGGCAGAGATCGATGGAGCGTCTCAGGAAGGAGTTAGCCAAGCAGCAGGCTAGATCGAGTAACTTCGCCGAGGAGTGCATTCACTTACGTGCTGTTGCCAAGACGCATCGGGATAAGCTCACCAAGGCTAGGCGAGATGGTGCTGATAAGGCGGTAGATCTCTATCTCCGGACACCCCACTTTCAAGAGAAGATGAACAAGGCCTTCTCAGATAGGGCCTTACACTCGATCTGAGATGGTATCACTGCCGGTTGGATTGACCAGGAGAAGATGGTGCGGGATATGCAGGCCAAGAAGGCAGCGAGAGCGCAAGCCAGTGCCGCAAGTGGTGGTCGGGGTATTAGAATTATGATCCGGGAACATGTAGTATCGGAGCGTGTGTCGGGCCAAGCTAGCAATCGCGAGGCGGAAGTTGCTACTGGCGAGGAGGGGGCCTGTGGCCAAGAGGGCGAGGTGCAAGGCGAGAATGTTTAGGAGCGAGATGTGGTGGAGGAGCGGGATAGAATAGAGCAGGCACGTAGTGCCGAGGGCGAGACTTAACCTTTGTATTTTGTCTTTTTGGGATAGCAATAGGTTTCCTTTCTTTTTAATGCTTTGGAATTTGTTAAGACAATTGACCGAGTAGTCTAACTTTTGGAATGCCCGCTTGACATTGGGACATGTGAAATTTATGGGGAAGAGATATTGTTGGGCGATAGTCCCCCGTGCATTGCATATATTTATTATTTTGTTGATTGGTAGTCTTGTCATTAATGCAGGACATTAAGGCGATGCGACGATTGGTCGTTTGGAGTCGGTTGGTGGCGGTGGCATTCCCCTATAAATAGACAGGGGTAAGGAGATGGGTTGATCATATTTTCAACATGGCGTTTTCCTTGTTTTTCATTGTGCTCCTGCTTCTAAAATCTTCTCTTCCCTTTAGGCAGTGTGTTTTTCCAGATTTCTGGGCTTTATAGCTTAATCTCATCTTGGGTTATGGGCTTTATAGCCTAATCTCACAAGGATTCGACTTCAGCATCTGTTTGGGGACAGCACAATCTGTGCCCCTGCGAAACTGAAAACCCGTCCAAGTGAGAAACCCAAGGACCAAGATTGCCGGAGGTGCGGCAGGCTACAACGATGGAGATCGGGCGGTGATACGGTGGAGAGTGGTGAACCGGTACTACCCCCCAATCTTTCCCACCATCGCCCGGCCAGCTTATCAATCTTCTGCAATCTTCTTCTGAAGCTTCTCGAATTCCAAAGAATCAGACTTGATCGGAGCTAGCCTGCATCAGACTCGAGAGGACATGCGAGGATAGTTGCACATCTATCATGTTTGTACGAATCATGTAACGATGTTATTGTGTATCGCACTTGTGCAAAGTAGCAATTGATGTATCGCTATTGGCCGCAAAGCCCTTTGTCATGAATATTCCTTTTGGAGTATGTATCGCCTTTCATTGTTCTATCGCTTTTATTTCTGTGAGCTTTGCATTGTGTATCGCGTATTACCATGGTGGAGTGTGAATGTAGGCGCCATATTTCAAGGTAGCATAATTGGTGTTGGAGGCGAGAGCGAGTGGCGATGTGTTGACATTGGGTAACTCCGTTTGGCGTGGTAACGTGTTGGCCTTGGTCGTTGCTGCCTTACCTCGCGTATCGTTTATTTATTTGTTCAATCGTCGGTACATCGTGTAGCATTCATTCATTCATTCATTTGACCGCAATGGATAGCGCAAGGGTTCGCGAGAGACAGCCTTGTGCTACATCAACGGAACAGACCATGAGCGATATCGCATTATTATGCACTCAAGCGTTGGTTGGCATACCGCGTAGCACTCTTTCATGCATTGGCATATCGCGCAACATTGAATCATTCGTTGGCGTATCGCATAACATTCATTCATTCATTGGCGTATCGCGTGACGTTCGTTCATTCATTGGCGTATCGCGTAACATTCAATCATTCGTTGGTGTATCGCGTAACATTCATTCATTCATTCCTTGGCGTATCGCGTGACTTTCGTTCATTCATTAGCGTATTGCGTAACATTCATTCATTCATTCATTGGATCGCACCAGGCAGCACAAAGGTTCGCGAGGGACAGCATTGTGCTGTGTCAGCAGGACCGGCCTTGGTCGATATCGCATTAACATTTATTCGTTCGTACATGGGTGGGGTATCACATAGGCAGTAAGCTGGGATTGCTGTACAGCGTGCCCTTGCCTGCTATGTGTTATGGTGGCCAACGTAAGGCCTATGGAGATAATAACGGGAAGAGTGACTGATCATAGGTCGAAAGGCTATAAGCGTTAACATTCTATAGATACATTAAGTGGGTGTAGCGATTGGGAGCGTTGTAGTCATTACGCGAGCATTCGATATATACATAATAGCATAGCATATAATACCGCGCGAAAGCAGCTGTGAAATACATTGGACTAGCTAGGAAAAGTAAAAGGAGATAATATTGAC
>LYNE01003902.1:16286-36741 GCA_001662545.1 Rosa x damascena
AGCTTGGAACCCTTGCCCTACTTGGGGTAGTGTCGGAGATGCTGGACGTTCTACGGGTGTGGGAAGGTGATACCATTTGCTCCCCTCAGGTAGAAGGTAGCCGGTCTGACAACCTCGATGAGTTCGTATAGCCCTTCCCAGGTGGCCTTGAGCCCTATTGGGGTTGGCATCCTTTCCTTCATCACCCAATCACCGACAGAGAGGAGGCGAGGCAGGACTCTGGCGTTATAATAGCGAGCAATACGCTACTTGTTGTTGACATTCCTAAGGTGGGCCCGCTCGCGGTGCTCTTCCAAGAGATCGGAGTCGAGGTTCAACCCTTCTAAGTTGGTGAGTGGGTCAAAACATGCTACTCTCTCGTTACGTATCTCCTACTCGACAGGGATCACGGCCTCGGTGCCGAAGGACAAGCAGAAGGGGGACTCACCATTTGCCTTCATCGGGGTCGTTCTTATCGCCCATAGCACCTCAGGGTGTTTTTTGGCCCACAAGCCCCTAGAGGCGTCGAGTCTCTTTTTTAAGTTCTGCTTGATTATCTTATTGACAGCTTCGACCTGACCATTTGTCTGTGGGTGTGCGGGGGAGGCAGATCAGATCTGTGTGCCATACTGGCCAACGAAGTCCCTGAGAGTATCCTTATCGAATTAGGCACCATTATCAGTGATGATGGTCTCGGGGATTCCGAATCGGCAGTATATGTTCTTTCACAGGAAGTTAATGACTTTGGCAACCGTGATCGTGGCTAAAGCCTCGGCCTCGACCCACTTGGTGTTGTAGTCCACTGCGACGATGGCAAATTTGGGCTGTCCCGGTGCTGTTGGGAACTTGCAGATGAAGTCCAAACCCCACTGGCAGTGTGCCTAAGGGGCGATGATGATCGAGAGTGGTACCGATGGTGCAAGAGGGGAGTTGGCAAACTGGTGGCATTTAAGGCAAGCGCTAGCGATACGTTTCGCGTCTTGTTCAATGGTAAGCCAATAGTACCCTGTACGCTGTGCCTTAAACGCCAGGTTCCTCACACCCGCATGATTGCATCAAACTCCGCTATGCAGTGATAGTAAGACTCGTTGTCCCTCCTCGAGGGAGATGCATTTCAGCAGGGGGAAGGACATGCCCTTCCTGTATAGTTTGCCCTCTCGTACTATGTATAGCGTCGCTCTTCTGCGGAGCCTAATGGCGATAATCTTGTCCTGGGGCTCGATACCCTTAGAGAGGTAGTCGATAAATGGGTCCATCCATGAAGGGGGACGCTCGCTATCGGTCAGGAATATCTCCGAGAATTGCTTATCGATGCTTGGTTTGTCTAGGATTTCCAACTTGAGGTCTCTGATAGGAGCATAAAATGCGACGTTTATAATGTTTAAACCCTATATTTTGCTAAGTTATAGTTAGTGTTTTACAGGTCAAAATGGAGTCTCAAATTTCAAAAATGGCTAAGGAAGGCACAAGTGGTGCAGAAATGGAAAGAAATGAAGAAATGGAAGTTCTCCCAGTTTGACTAGGAAAAGGAATCCCAGTTGGAGTAGGAGTCTGAAGCTGACTTGGACTAGGAGTTCTACTTGAACAAGGAAACCCAATTCTACTGATAGAAGCAATTCTAGTGTGACAAGGAGTCTCTGCTGGATAAGGATTACTCAAGAAGGTTCCGGAAGAGTGTGGAAGAATCACCGAAAAGAAGTTTGTATTCAACTAGGAAACCTACTTGCATATGGAGTTCTACTTATACTAGGAGAGCCTTGGAACGTTCATGAAGCATCTAGAAGTCTCAAGAAGATCATATGCCGTGCACATGGAAGAAGAATACACTTTGAATTCGGTTTTGAGAGAATTATGGAGTTAGAATTCGAAGTGGAAAAGGATTGAGGAATTTCCATGAGATTCTTGAAGGTTCTTGATGTTTCATCTTCCAAATAGGCGTGGAAGACATGTGAGAGGCATGTGATGTGAAAGAAAACCGAATTGGACTTAAGTTATGCATTAAAAGTCGAATCCATTACAGATTCGGAAATCTGCCTGTGCAGATCAGTCAACTTCAACGGAGTTTCAAAAATCGCTCAGAGCTCAGAAAATTGTCATCCTTATATGGTTGGAAAGCTACAGATGTCTAGTTTCCAGAGATTTTTATGGTTCATTGATATCTATTTTCTAGAGGAAGTTATGGCCGTTTTAGTGGACTGAGGTCAATTCTGCCGGAAATCTGTTTTTGTGTCAAAGAAGTGCCTTGAGACGTTCTCCTATAAATACCTTGTGTATTAGATGTCTCAAGGTTAACAATTTTCTCCACAATTTCGTATTCTCACTTGTTCTCTCTAGTTTTCAGGTTTGCGCAATCTTCAAGGAGCAAAGCTGTAACCATCCATCTTCCTAGCCGTGATCAACACTTGTGCAACACCTTGGAGCTGCTTTGGACCTTGGGACATGATCAAGGGTTGTTCACACCATCATCTTCTCATGAGTTTTTACGGTTTTGGCTTTCTTGTAGTTAGAATTTCTGCTTTGAAATTTCTGTTGTGTAAACTGAAACTATGATGTGACAAAACTGATTTTTGGATTCAATCTTGGTGTTCTTTTCATGTTTGATGTGTTTATGTAGTCTTGATCTTTGTTGGTTGCCGAAATAAAAGAATGATAATCTGATTTTATGCTTCATTACATGTTAACGATTCGCTTGATCTGACAAACAAATAGGATGACTTGCATGTAACTTGCTAGTAATTAGGTTTATGCTTTGTAAACTCTAATTCGAAATAAGTAGTAAGGGCTTGCTTTGAGTCGAAATCAGATTATGCATGTGATGATAAGTTTTGACTTGCTTTCAGTGCTTGGATTTGCATGATCATCAATTCTTTCTTGAACTTAATGATTTGAAAACGAATTTTCAACGTATGTGTGTATTCGGGTTTTCAAATGATTTGATGCTTTGTTATTTCGATTAACATAAGAAAGAAAGTTTAAAAGGGACATTGGTTGCTTTGATCTTTGTGTCTTGGTTGATGGCGTTCTTGGTGATTAATAAAGATTAAGGGATGCATGAATGAATCATTCTTAATTAGTTCTTGATGAATTGTTTTCCCTTTTCCCACCTTTGTATAGAAATTATTTTTAATCTTTATTTGTTTTCTGAAAATTTATGTTTTCAATCTCCAAAAACCCCCTTGTTTATGTTTCTTGATGTTTTTGTATATTTGTAAATAAATAAAATTAATTTTAGGATTTTTAGATAGCATGTTCGCATAAATAATAAAATAAATAATCTGAAAATAATTAATTAAATTCGTGAATAGTGTTCCGTGAATAGTATTTTGTGTATAAGTGTTTGTTATGTGTTTCCTAATTTTTAGGGATGTTTTCCTACTTTTTAGGGTGTGCTCCTATTTTTTAGGGATTGGTTCCTAATTTTTAGGAAAAGTAGTTAGAGTTAGATTTGACTTAGAATTCCTTGTTTGACTTGGTCTATAATTTGTTTTCTTGTGAATTAAGTAATCCTAAGTAGTATATAACTAGTAATCCTTGTTGTATATGGATTTCTAATGTGATATGGATTTGTAAAATGTATTTAAGTAGGAGTAGGATTTCCAAAACCCATTCTAACTTGGATTCTCTCTTCTCTTCAAATTGTGTGTGTATATATATGTGATTTCGTTGCTCTCTAGTGTTCATTGTTCTCTAAATTCGATTGTTACACGTATGTGTGCTCTCCAACTTTTGTTGTTCTAATTTTATGCATGTAAACTTCTAATTTCCATAACTTGTAAATGTTCCTGTAAATTTCGTACACTTGTATATTCTTCTCTTTAAATTTCTCTCGCATGTTAGCACCCTTAATCCCCGGTTTTGAACGATACCCTATTTGCTCTATACTAACGATGATATTTTTCAGGGTTTAAATTGCCGACTCCTTTCTAGCGTATCAGTCTCCCATACCAGTGATTGGGGGAGATGTTGCCAACCTCGCTACGACGTCTGCCTTGTTGTTATGTGCCCCAAGGGATCAGGGTGATTGTATAGTTGGTGAGGCATCGCTGGAATAGAGTCTTGGCGAGAGATTGGTAGTGGGACAGATGCGGTTCCTTGGCTTGGAAATCACCGCCAACCTGGTTGACGACGAGCTGGGAATCACTAAAGATTGCCAGCGTTGTGACTCCTAATTCCTTGGCCACCTGGATGCCAGCGATCAGTGCTTCGTACTCGGCTGCGTTGTTTGAGGCTTTGAACTTGAATTGTTGCGCATACTCTTATGTGTTCTCCTCTGGGTCAGTCAAGACTGCCCCGACACCACTAAGCTTACTGTTAGAGGATCTGTCCATGTGGAGAGTCCATGGGGGCGTGGCATTGGGTTCCGAGGGTGCGGCATCTTCTAGGGGTATGAACTCGGCGATGAAGTCGGCAGTGGCTTGCCCTTTGATGGTCGTACGTGGCTTGTAAAGAATGTCGAACTCACCGAGTTCGATGGACCATTTTACCAGTCTTCCTGAAGATTATGGTTTCTGGAGAACTTGTTTCAGGGGTTGATTGGTCAAGACATGTATCGTGTGAGCTTGGAAATATTGCCGTAATCGCTGGGCGGCCGTGAGGAGTGCTAGGGCGAATTTCTCGATATCCGAGTACCTGGACTCGACATCGTTGAATCCCTTGTCGGTATAATAGACTGGTAGCTCATTGCTGTCCTCTTGCCTGACCAGGGCAAGGCTGATCGCAGTGACTGATACGGCGAGGTAGATGTACAGGATCTCTCCTGGGATAGGTTTTGAAAGAGTGGGTACAGACTCCAAATAATCCCGGGTCCCCAATTGATCGTCTTGATATGGTGAGCCTTAAGGAGCTTGAAGAATGGGGCACACTTGTCGGTTAAACACGATATGAATCAGGCGAGAGCGACAACCTTCCCAGTGAGGGACTGGACCTCATTCCTGGTTTTTGGTATTGCCATATCGAGGATTGCCTGTACTTTCTCGAAGTTGTCCTTGATGCCCCTCTCGTTGACTACAAAACCTAGGAACTTGCCTCCCAGTAAGCCAAACACGCACTTGTCCGGGTTGAGTCGCATGCCATATTGGAGTAAGATGTCGAAGACGATGCCCAGGTTTTTAATGTGATCTTCGATGGTGACGCTTTTGACGAGCATGTCGTCCACATATACCTCCATGATCTTACCGATATGATCAGCGAACATGGCGTTAACTAGTCTCTGATACGTGGCTGCGGCGTTCTTTAAACCAAACGTCATTACCTTATAACAATACAAGCCTTTATTGGTGGTGAAAGATGTGTGCTCCTGATCGGAGGGCTCCATAGCGATTTAGTTGTAGCCCGAGAAGATGTCCATAAAGCTGAGGAGCTTGTGGCCTGTGGTGGAGTCAACTAGCTGATCAATTCGTGGGAGGGGAATGTTGGGTGTGTGGATCCGATTCCACATAGGATAAGGATTTGTTAATCCTTGATCAAAGAGGAGTTTTTGATTGTTTCCTACCTGCTTACATAATCCTACTTGGTAATGGTTTCTATGTCTATTGGGAATAGGTTTCCAATGTCTTATAGGGTCTAGTTAGATATCTATAAATAAGGGCATAGGTTGTAGTAGTAGATCAAGTTTTTGAAGCATTAAACAGAGAGAGCAAGTGAGGTCTTGAGAGTTGGTGATAACTTCTTGTGAGAGATTCTTGTATTCTTGTTCGTGTATTCTTCTTCTTCTATAGTGAAACCCAAGCAGCTCGGGGAAGTAGGCAAAGTTCTTTGTTGAACCTCGTTAACAAGTTCGTGTTTGTTTTCTCGATCGTTTATCTATATTGTTTTTCACTTGTCTGCTTCCGCAAGAGGAATTTTAGGTCAAATTCCTAACAAAGTGGTATCAGAGCTTAGGCTCTAGGGGTGGAAACAATGAGCATAGAAGACGTTAAGAAGAGGGTCGATAAGTTCGACGGTAATGACTTTAGCCTATGGAGGTCACAAATTGAGGACTACTTGAATATGAAGATATGAAGAAACTTGCTAAGACTTTAGAGGGCAAGCTCCCAAAAGATATGAAGGAGGAAGAATTTGTCGAGATGGATAGGATGGCCCTTAGAGCCGTTCGACTATCGCTTTCGAATGATGTACGACGATTTGTTATCAAGGAGACTACGTTGAAGGGGATGATGGATAGTTTGTCCAACATGTATGAGAAGCCAAATGTGGTTCAACAGTTGTACTTGATGAGGCGGCTGTTCACTTTGAAGATGGGAAAGGGTATATCTGTTCGCCAGCAAGTTGGGATAGTTGGTGATATTATCGAGCAACTAGCATCGATGGATGTTAAATTCGACGAACACATCAAAGCTTTGGTGTTGTTGACTTCCATGCCTTCGGATTGGGATGTGACTGTGAACTCAATTTGTAGTGGAGCTGGGACTACGAAGAAGCTGAAGTTTAATGATGTGCGTGACATTCTTCTGAATGAAGAGACGCGAAGACAAAATAACCTTGAAGATCCTTCAAGTTCTGCGCTCTCTATAGAAAATAGAGGTAGAACGTTCAACAAGAACTCAAACAATAATCGTGGAAGGTCCAAGTCTAGGGTACCTGGAAAATGCCGAAGCGTGTCCAAGTCAGGAAAGTGGTCCGATGGGTGTTGGCATTGTGGGAAATCTGGACATGTCAAGAGGGACTGTAACCAATGGAAGGAGACAATGAAGATGGCAAACACAACTGAGTGTGATTCGGATGCACTTGTACTAAGCATTACTGAAGCACCATTGGAGTCATGGATCGTAGACTCTGGAGCGTCATTTCACTCAACTTCTCAACAAGAGCTCATGGTGAATTACCGACGTGGTAATTTTGGCAAAGTGTTTCTTGCTGATGGTGGAGCCTTGGAGATCCCCTTACCCTTGACACTAGGGCTAGGAGGTTTAGTTAGGAAAGCAAAGCTCGCTTCCTGTGCAGCAGCAACCTTCTTCTGTTTTGGGGGGTTCTTGTTCTTTGCTCCAAGAGGTCTTCCACGCTTCCTCTTTGTTTCAGCAGTACCAGCCCCCTCAGACTTAGGTACCAAAATACTTCCTGGAGCTTCAATCAAACCCAGTGAACGAGCATTAAATTTGGAGCTAAACTTTGGCATCTTTAATTTTATGGTTGGAGCCTCAGCATTGCCCGCGTGAGTGAACAGCTTAAGCAGGAGCACCTTGAGCTTTGTGGGGGACTGATAATCAGGCTGTCTGTCACACTTGGAAGGAGCCTCCGCTTCAATGGCGACTAAAGCCAGCGTGGGGGTGATGTGAAGATTTTGCTGACAAATGGTGGAACATGGGCCTTGACCAATGTTAGACACATACCGCGGTTGAAGAGGAATTTGATCTCTGTGGGTCAATTGGATGATGCAGGATGTCGCACTACCTTTGAGGAAGGTACGTGGAAGGTGTGTAAAGGAGCTATGGTGTTAGCTCGTGGAATCAAGACAAGAACACTTTATACGACCTTGAATATTATTGCTATTGTTGAGAACAATGAAGGCACAACGATCGTTGAGAAAAATGAAGATGCATACTTATGGCATCGTAGACTTGGGCACATCAGTGAGAAAGGTATGGGTGTATTTCAGTCGAAGGGTAAACTACATGGTGTGGATGCAGTGAAGATTGGGCTTTGTGAAGACTGCATATTTGGGAAGCAAAAGGTTGTTAGTTTCTCAAAGGGTGGCAAGGCACCAAAAGATACAAAACTAGAGTTGGTTCATACTGACGTGTGGGGACCTGCACCGGAGCTTTCGTTAGGTGGCTCAAAGTACTATGTGACTTATATTGATGACTCCACAAGGAAAGTATGGGTTTATTTCTTGAAAAATAAATGGGAAGTATTTGATACTTTCAAGAAGTGGAAGGCGATCGTAGAGAATGAGACTGGATCGAAGATCAAATGTCTGAGGTCGGATAATGGAGGTGAATACTATGGTAATGATTTCAAAGAGTATTGTGCAGAGAATGGGATTAGGATGGAGAAGACAATTCCCGGAACTCCACAGCAGAATGGAGTGGCTGAACGCATGAATAGGACTCTGAACGAGCCCGCAAGGAGTATGAGGATACACGCAGGATTGCCAGACATGTTTTGGGCTGATGCGGTTAATACTACTGCTTATTTAATTAACCGTGGACCATCAGTACCATTGAATCATCTCCTACCTGAGGAAAAATTGAGTGGAAAAGAGATAGGCCTATCGCATTTAAGAGTGTTTGGTTGCATGGCATATGTTCACATTGAGTCCGGTGCGAGAAGCAAGTTGGATCACAAGTCTCAAAAGTGCATATTCATAGGCTATGGCGGTGACGAGCTTGGCTATAGGTTTTGGGATATGCAGAATAAGAAAGTTGTAAGGAGTAGGAATGTCATCTTTAATGAAGAGGTGATGTACAAGAATAGGCAAGCAGCAGAGCCTAAAAGTCCTGTAAGAAAAGATCGGCAGTTTGCAAGGTTGGAAGAATTGTCCAATGAAGATGTGTCTAAGGGAAATCATGGGGAGGAACGACAACAATAAGAAGCTCCTGATGTCGCACAACCTAAAGAACAAGTTCCTAGTGATAAGCTAGTGACACCTCCTTTTGTGCCAAGAGTATCGTCAAGAAGTACTAAAGGAATACCAGCTGATAGATACTCGCCTTGTGCTAACTATTTGCTGTTAATTGACTGTGGTGAACCCGTGAGTTATGATGAGGCAATGCAACATAAAGATTCTGCTAAGTGGAAGGGTACCATGCAAGATGAGATGGACTCTTTCATGTCCAACAATACTTGGGAGTTAGCTAAGTTACCAACAGGTAAGAAAGCATTGCATAATAAGTGGATTTACAAAATTAAGCAAGAAGTTGATGGGAGCAAACGTTACAAGGCAAGGTTGGTTGTGAAAGGTTTTCAGCAAAGGGAGGGAATTGATTTTGATGAGATTTTTTCGCCGGTTGTGAAACATACCACAATCCGGGTGGTGCTTGGTTTAGTGGAAGCTGAAAGTCTATATTTGGAGCAGCTAGACATCAAGACTGCTTTTCTTCATGGTGATTTAAAGGAGGTCATATACATGAAGCAACCACAAGATTTTATAGCACCTGGTAAGGAGGACTTGGTATGCAAACTGCAAAAGAGCCTTTATGGCTTGAAACAAGCCCCAAGACAGTGGTATAAGAAGTTTGATGCTTTCATGTGTGGGAGTGGCTACACAAGATGTCAATCCGATCACTATTGTTACTTCAAGAGGTTTGACAAATCTTATATCACTCTTTTACTGTATGTGGATGATATGTTGATAGCTGGGGAAGACTTCAATGAGATTGAGAAGTTGAAGAGAGAGATGTCAAACCAGTTCACGATGAAGGATTTGGGTGAGGCGAAGAAAATCTTAGGTATAAAGATTATCCGTGATAAAGTGGCTGGTACTCTGAAGCTTTCACAAGCGGAGTATGTTGAGAATGTGCTTAAGCGATTCAATATGGATGAATCGAAGGCTGTAGGAACACCGTTAGCGGCTCACTTTAAATTGTCCAAGGAACAATCACCCAAGAACGAAAAAGAGAAAGAATATATGAAGAATGTACCTTATGCATCGGCAGTTGGATGCTTAATGTATGCTATGGTGTGTACTAGACCCGATATTGCTCAAGCAGTTGGAGTTGTGAGTAGGTACACGAGTAATCCAGGAAAGCAACATTGGGAGGTTGTGAAGTGGATCATGAGGTATCTTTGGGGTACTACTGATATGTCTCTTTGTTTCAAGAGAGGTAGTGCTGAACTACAAGGATATGTTGATGCAGACTTGGCAGGAGATCATGATACTTGTCGGAGTACTACTGGTTATGTGTATATTGTGGGTGGTGCTGCCATATCTTGGGTCTCAAATTTGCAAGGGCAAGTGGCCCTGTCTACAACAGAGTCCGAGTATGTAGCAGTCTCAGAGGCTGGTAAGGAGATGGTGTGGCTAAAGGGTCTGTTGGAGGAATTGGGTAAAAAGCAAGAGAATTGTGCATTGCACAGTGATAGTCAAAGTGCAATTCACTTGGCAAAGAACCCTGCTTTTCATTCAAGGACTAAACACATTCCTATGAAGTATCACTACATACGAGAACTCGTGGAGACTGAAGTGCTGCAATTGTTGAAGATTCAAGGAAGTGAGAATCCTGCTGATATGTTGACTAAGTCTGTGTCAATAAGTAAACTGAAGTTGTTCTTGGCTTCAGTTGGTCTCCAAGTTTGAAGAAGGAGATGTTGGCTGTGATAATGGATTTTGTGTTGGCTATGATTGAAGGATATTGAAGAATGTTAGCTACTAGCGTAATCGGCTCCAAGTGGAAGATTGTTGGGTGTGTGGATCCGATTCCACATAGGATAAGGATTTGTTAATCCTTGATCAAAGAGGAGTTTTTGATTGTTTCCTACCTGCTTACATAATCCTACTTGGTAATGGTTTCTATGTCTATTAGGAATAGGTTTCCAATGTCTTATAGGGTCTAGTTAGATATCTATAAATAAGGGCATAGGTTGTAGTAGTAGATCAAGTCTTTGAAGCATTAAATAGAGAGAGCAAGTGAGGTCTTGAGAGTTGGTGATAACTTATTGTGAGAGATTCTTGTATTCTTGTTCGTGTATTCTTCTTCTTCTATAGTGAAACCCAAGCAGCCGGGGACGTAGGCAAGTTCTTTGCTGAACCTTTTTAACAAGTTCGTGTTTGTTTTCTCGATCGTTTATCTATATTGTTTTGCACTTGTCTGCTTCCGCAAGATGAATTTTAGGTCAAATTCCTAACAGGGAAAACTGTCCTTCGGCCAAGCCTTGTTCAAGTTGGTGTAATCGACACTCATGCGCCACTTTTCGTTGGGCTTCTTTACCATTACAACATTGGAGAGCCATGTCGGATAGGAGACCTCTCAGACAAACCCGATGTCTTGGAATTTCTTGATCTTTGCTTGGATAGCTTTATATTTTTCTTCCGTGAAGGCCCTTCATTTTTGGCGAATTGGGGGAATGTCTGGTGAGATGGTGAGTTTGTGGGTCAACAACTCTGGCGAGATTCCTGGCATATCGGCGTACGACCATGCAAACACCACCTGTCGGGACTTGAGGAAGGCGATGAGCTCCGCTTGGAACTATGGGTCCATTTTGGACCCGATCTCAACTTTTCTTTCTAGGTGTGCATCGAAAATGGAGACTGATATCAGGTCTTCCAAAGCATCTGGTCTCGGGTGCTTGAGTTTGCACTTATCGTCATTCCTTTTGCTGCATGTATCGCGATCATTTGAAGTTTCAGGATCTTCCCTTGGATCATCGGGTTTGTCGGATGGGGAAGGTAGGTCTGAAGTTAGGAGTACCTCTCGTCTATCATGTCCCCTTCTGATAGTCAAGGAGTTGCATTGTCTCACTAGCTCTTGATGCCTCTGACTGTAAGGATGACACCCGGGGTGGGTATCTTCATCAGTAGCATGTGTCCTGCCACAAAGCATTGGAGTCCCCATATGGCGTCACACCCCAGGATGACGTTATAGGAGGAAGGGCAGTCGACGATGATGAAGTGTGCTGTTATGGTGGCGATAGTGCTGCCGCCGCCTAGTGTGATCCGCAAGTTATCGGATCCCAATGGCTGTGTAATTTCTCCTGCGAAGCTGATTAGGGGTTCATGATCTGGGGTGAGTTTCTTCCTGTCTCGGTTGAGGCCTTCGTAGCAGCTGCCAAACATGACGCTGACCGCTACGCCGCTATCGACCAAGACCCTGTGGCATCGATAGTGGTCGATGATCATGGTGATTAGGAGTGGGTTGTTGTGGTGCTTCTGGATGGTGTCCTCGCTACGATGAAAGGCTATCGAGTTCCATTCGACCTGGGGGGTGTGGCAGCCATGGCTGAGTCTCAATATCTCTTGGCTCCAAGGGCATTGGCCTTTCTGTGCATGGTGGGTCTCGGGTGTCCGTGGGGCGCCGCTGTGTATCATTAGGATTTGGCCGTAGACTTCAATGGCATTAGCGCCAGTGGCGGGAGTGCGATATTATGAGAGTTGGCCATTCTAAATGAGGTGCTCGATGCCATTTTTGAATGCCCAACAGATATTGGTAGGGTGGCCGGACTCCTCATGATATGTGCAGTATTTACCGTTATCTTACAGTTTGGATTGGTCGAGCTTGCCCTTTGGTGGGGGCGGGATGATGTCCTTGTGGTTATTCCAGATGTCCTCATAGGAAGCTGTTAGTGTGGTATAAATTTCGTATCCGGGTGCCGCGAATCACTGGTCATCCCTATGTCGGCTGCCGCTGTATGGTGCATCGCGATGTCGGCTGCTTGAGGAGTTGTATTTTGGCTTCTCGGGGCTCTTGCCGTATTGCTTGTCCCTCCTATCTCTATAGCCTTGCCGCTCCCGTGGCGCCCTGTCATTTGGCTGGTCAGGTTTGTCTCGGTTGGTGTCTTTGTTCCTGATATCGAGGTTAGTTACTTGAGGAATGGTGACCGAGTGCACATTGGTGTTGGTATCGCGGCCAAAGGTATTGTATTCGGCCTGAGCAAAGGCGGTAGCGGCATTGAAGAGGTCACCATATGTTGCAGGGGGAATAGTGTTGATTTGTAGCAAGAAGTATCCAGGCTGGAGTGCTTGCTTGAATGCCGATGCCGCTAGGGCCGGGTCAAGAGAGCGGCATTGAGTGGCCTGCTTCTGCCATCTGTGAACAAAGTCTCGCAATCGCTCCTTTGGTCATTGCTTGAGTCGAAATAGGTTAGGTGTTATGCGATACCCACCGCCGCACAGGATGAATCATCGCAGGAACTTGTCTCCCAGTTCTTGGAAACTATTAATGGAGTTGGTGGGTGGGTTGAGGAACCAGCGCAAGGCCTCGTCCGTCAAAGTTTCCTCGAACGCATGGCAGGCCATGGCGTCGGTGTATCAGGTTCCGTGGAGTATAGATTGGAAGACTTCCAGATGGTGATATGGGTCTCGGGTCCCGTTATATTTTTCGATCTTAAGGGGCTTGGCCTCTGGTGGTCGCTTCTCGGCCTATATGCAGGCGGTGAATGGTCCCGTCTTTCCCTGGAAACCAACCGTGATTGGTTGCCAGCCTGCTCTGCTTTCGGCGCTTTCCACTCGTGCCTGCAAAGAGGTGATGGCCTCGCTCATTTGGAGTAGGAGCCGAGTATGGGATTGGGTAGAGGTATGTTGGCAGTCGTAGCGGTGTTTGCATCCAAGGTTCCTGCCGTGCCGGCAGCCGGTTGGGAAGGAAGTGCGGCGCCAAGTTGGCCTGGGAAGAGGGGGGAGGTCAGGTAGACCATCTAGGGGTCTGTGCTGGTGTGGCTATGCGTGGGGCCAGTAGGGCTCCCCGACGTTGGGTTCGGGGGCACGAAGGTGCCAGCGAGTCCGATAGAGGGGTCCGCGGTGATGACCAGTCCTGGTGTGGAGACACCGCCAATAGTCGATATCGGGGTCTCCTGCTGGTGGGACTTGTCTAAGGTGTCGTCGCGCGTAACTCGCCTTTGGAGTGCTTCTCGTAGGGTGTGATTATGGTTGGTCATGTTTTCGACCTCCCAGCAGGCCTCCATGGCCACTGCGCGCTCGGCCTCGACCTGTGCATGTATCTCCATGAGGTCGCGCATTCTATCTGTAGCGCTGTGGTTGGATCGGTGGACATGACTGATCCAGTCTCGGCATTTGGGCTCTGAAACTCGAGAGTACACTGGACCTCGCAGGTAGTTGTCTCGCGAGGCGGATCGTCGTTTCTGGTTTCGGGATTACTGGTATCCATCGATGTGTTGTCCTGCTAGCAAGGAGCGAGGGGAGTCATTCTAGCGCCAAATGTTTTAGCGGTCTCGAGAGGAGTCTGGTCCAGCTGAACACGGGTTATATCGGTATGTATCTATCGCTATCGGTCTCTCTTATCTGCAAAATAGACGAAGGTCAGAGGGAAGACAGGGTGTGCCGGCATTCGATGCTCCAATGCCTAAGTCAGTGTCGGGTAAGATAATGATAATGGAAAGTGATAGTAAACAGTTACCTCTTTGGGTTGTTGGAGATGACCTTAATATAGGAGATTTGTGGGAGCTTGGTTCCTTTTCTTTAGGTGTGGGACGCTCGGGATCCCGATATCGCCTGATGGGTATCGGAACCCCCCAGCTGGGAGCTTATCTTGCTGGTGTATTGGCGATACGAGTCTTGTGCTTCCGATACTTGTTCTTAGGAGGTATGTGCATACCAACAATAAATGTCATTAATCTACTTTAATACCTCCCTGGACCTCAGAAAACTCCTTACAACAGCAACTACGTCTCCTCCCACTATACTCCAGAATTGTTGATAGAAGCAAGGTGCAAATCCATCTGGCCCAGGCACCTTAGAAATATGCATATGCTTAAATGCCCTCTAAACCTCCTCTTCAGAAACCTCCCTACTCAACTCCTCATTCATTTGTCTTGTAACCAGTAGTGGCAGTGAACTAATAACCTCCAGCAATCTGGGAGGAGAAGAAGAAGTCTCGAACAGTTCCCTGAAGTAAAAAAGGACAATATTCTCCACATCCTCATCCTCTGACCTCTAAACTCCATGTAGATCTCGTAAACCCTTAATCACCATCAGAGAGCCACCGAACCCTCGATCTTTGTTTCCAAAATACCTGCTCTTTTGAAGGAGCTCTTGGAGCTTGGATTCCAACTCCAACCTAGCCAGTGTCTGTTGTGCGGATAGAGAGTTATGAATTTGTATCCTTTGAAGCTCAAAAATTTGGCACTTGCTATAGATCATGTGTGAGAGAGCTTCACTGACTAAGATGAAGAGATAGGGAGATCAGGATCTCCTTGTATTAAACCCCTAGCATGCTTGAAAATTGTTCCGGTCTTCCCACTCAAAATCATAGTTGAGATACACTTTATAATCAAAGATAACCAAGAGGCATTGAACGCCATTTTAATAAAAACTGTTTCCAAGAAATTCTGCTTGACACTATTGTAAGCTTTGTTCATCTCAAGCTTAACATCCCATTTCAAATTGCTTGATAGATTTCAAATGGTGGAAGACTGCATGTGTAATAACGACATTATCCTGAATCTGCCTATCCCCCATGAAAGTATTTTAGAAAGCCATGATCAAATTGGGGAGTAGCAACTTAAGCCTAGTAGCAATCACCTTAGGTAAGACTTTGTAGGCATAGTTACATAGGTTGATGTGCTTGAAATTTCCAATTGCTTCAGGGAATGGGACTTTTGGTATAAGAACAATTTGAGTCTTATTGAAAGCTTTGAACAAATTTTCATAGTGAAGAAATTTAAAGCGGCATTTTAACCACCTCATTATCTCATAAAATTTAGTGTAAAAAAGACCTGAAAATCCATGTTCACGTTGAGACTTCAAGGAGATGATGAGCTGCAAGTTTGATTTCCTCAATGTCCATAGGCTTAAGTAGCTCAGTGTTCATATCAATCGCTACAAAGGGTGGTACATACTCAAGCATTCTGACCAATCCCTTTGTCCTGAACTATTAAAAAAAAACTTTAAAAATGTCTTTCAAACTCATTTCTAATTTGGTATTCTTAGTCCAACTAGATATCTTCACCGATTTTGAGTTCAAGGACTATTGTTTTGTCTTATGCAAAGAGTCATGACATGGAAGAATTTTGAGTTTTTATCACCACTACCAACCAATTAATTCTTGAGCATTGCATCAAGAATTTTTCTTCCCTATCTCATACATCATTGAGCTCAGTGATAATGGCATCCACAAGTGTGAGATACGAAGAACAATTCAGTATTGCTTGGACTGTTTTAAGCTTCATCATTAAATTATCAATTACTGTCCGTTTATTTTCAAACTTCTCCTTGCTTCACTTCAACAACTCATAGTTACAATTTTTTTAACTTCTTTTCCCACTCCAAGCAATTTTGTCCCCAGAACAACAATATCCCAACTCTTTCTAACAATGTCTATGCATTCTGGGTCATCAGCCCAATGATGCGGCTAAAATAGTCTCACAATTTAATCCTGCAAAATGTAGTTGTCAGTATAGAATAAGCAGGGACCATTCAGTCAGGGGATTGTAGGGTACTCCTACACAAAAAGGTCAATTAACAAATAAAAGAATAAAATGGGGGTTTTGAGATTTGGTTCCTAATCTACTTAAAAATAAAAACAAAACAAATAAAACTATCTACAATGATCGACTTCCGTAACCTAGACCAATACCACTCGAAAATTACTAAGTGTAAAAACAGTAAATCCATTTCAACATGCTACAAAAACGTGCCCATCTTAAATGCTAGATAAGAGCCCAAATGAAAAGCTATCACGGTCCAATCCATTTATCTGATCCGTTCTTCGAATCAACTCACACGTGCAAATTAACCATTACACATAGCAATTAATACATAATTTCGAGAATCGTTTAATCATTAAAGCATGATTTATACCACTCTTTAAAACTAATTACTACTTGTTTAACTCAACGTCTTAACAAATAATAATTACTCTTGGCAAATTAAGCAAACACACAAGAATACTTAGCGTGATTCTAGCATGCAAACTTATTAACCTAACTCTGAAAATTACCTAAACACGTAAAATGGCACAAGATTGAACATGCATCATCAAAGAATTCTCGAAATTAACTTAATAATAAACTGAAAATCTCAAAAATATTAATAAAAATATTCTGAAAATTTCATGTCTCCAATTACACAACTCGCAAATCCAAACACACAAAACCGAAACAAAAATTATAAGTAGAGTCATAGTTACACTTTGAAGCTTTCCTCAGCGGCTTAGCAACGAAGTGATGAACTCGTCTTTGCTATGGTGGTGGAGCATCCTTGACTCAGCGCCTAAGAACTTCGTAGATTGATGGAAGGATGGATGTCACGGTCTTGTAGGTGATGGAAGTTTGAGGAGTGAATTGGGCAGAAGTGATAGGCCAGGAAGTGATCTTGGTTAGGAAGTGATACCCTTGGTGTGAAGAATGACTGCTATTTATAGTGGAATTCTCCTCTCTTGT
This sequence comes from Rosa x damascena, assembly GCA_001662545.1. Classification (NCBI taxonomy): domain Eukaryota; kingdom Viridiplantae; phylum Streptophyta; class Magnoliopsida; order Rosales; family Rosaceae; genus Rosa; species Rosa x damascena. The sequence goes on from LYNE01003902.1 coordinate 33,252, forward strand.
GATGCAATCATGGCCATTCATCTAGAGGTGATTTCTCCTCCAAATTTCCTTGATTTTCTCATGACAAAGTCTTGATTTTTCCGATATCTTTTCCACTTAATGACTCATGGTATATTCCTTGAATGACCATATACATCCCTTGTTCCTCTCCTTTGAATTGCACTAATTTCTTCTTGCAAGATTTGTGCCCACAATAAACTCCTATAGTCAAGAAAATCATAAATTAATTAGAGTTATAATCAATAGGAAATAAGATAATTAGGATAAATATTGAATAAAACACTCCCCTTTTATGTCCCCTTGAATTCCTCCTGATTTATGTGCTTCGTCTTATCCTTCATGTTTCCTTGATTACATCACTCAAGAGTTCTTAATAGGATGGACTCTCTTTAAAACAAGAAAATCAGAAATAGCAAAGTTCAAAAGAAGAAAATTCCCTAAAACAAAATAGGAAATATTTCCTAAAATGAAAGAGGAAAGTTTCTAAAATGACTTGTCCTTAATTTATGCTCATTTTTGTTCTTTTTCACCTCTTTTCTCCATTTCCGACCTAAAAACAAAAACTATGCTATAATTATTAATTTTAAGAGAGTAACTTAGCCAAATGAGGGAAAATACATTTTAAACACGTCACAGTTTGTGCTCCTATCACCCAATATGGCTCAAAGCTAAAAGGTTTAGCTCCCTTGGATTAGACTTCATGATGACTAGGCAATGATCGGATCTTTCAAAAGGGCCATGCATCACACAAGATTCTGGCCATGTTGTCACCCAACTTTCATTAAACAAGAATCTATCAATTCTTTCTTGGACTAATACAAGCCCTATCAACTTCATATCTCGATCACGACATGATTAGAGAGGGACCCATTAGAAATTGGGATACAAGCCCCACGTTAAAGACTTGACCAATCAAGTAAAGTCAATTGGAATTTTTTCAATGGCCAACTTAAGAAACCGAAATTGGGTCCATGACGACATGATTGGAGAGGGACTCGCTCTGTTATCATGTTAAACAACGACAAATGTGGGTAGGATTCCTTCTTCATCATGAATTTTAAGACCATCAAGTTGTTTAGGCTTTAACTTTGGGATTTCTCACCCTCTTTTCCCCTGTCCTCTTCCGGCTTGCCTAATTTAGCAAAGCGATGATAATTCAAGTGTGCAATTGGTTCATTCATTGTAAGGTAGTTAGTCTGAGGCTCGTGTCATTGATAATGGTATACTAACTGTATATAATGATAACTTCTTTATGCATTGATAGTTTAAGCCTATATAGTATGAAACATGTTTGAAGTACTGGTATGGATTTAGGGATGACAAAAATTACAGCGGAGCAAATTAATATTAGATCTCTGCCTAATAGAGAAGTAATCTGAAGAAAATTAGAGAATGAGAACTCTCAATCCACATTTTCTAAAATTGGGATTGGGGTGGGGATGATATATCCACATCTTCATACCAACTCAACTATGTTTTATTTTTATTAAAAAAAAAAAATTGTGCACATTATTAATTAATTGATTTTTAGTGAAATGGGGGACGAAACTCTAAGAATTTACATTAAAGTAGCAAGGGGTCTTCTTCCCCTAACAAAATCATCAAAAAAGTGGTTTAACTTTTTGTTTATTGGAACTTCCTTTTACATGGAATAAGATTGAGATGACAAAAGATATATATTGTCATTATAGTTGTACTTGTACAGTATGAATTTATATGGTTTCAAATTTTATTTGTATGAGAAAAAAAAGAAGATGATGAGTTGAATTTTTATTGAAGATCGGGACTGGTTTGGAGTTTAGGGAGGCAATGGGTTCAAAGAATGAATTCGAAGATGGAGAAGGTATTATGATCCCCATTCCTAGCCCGTCTCATTTCCATTCATATATAGAGTCCACATACCTTTGACTGCAACTAATATGTGAGCTATACAGTCGGTGCTAGCGTTAAATGCTTATCTTCCTAACATGCACTTTACGTACTGAATCAAAATCTTCAATGGTGCAAAATAGGAGGAGGAATTTTTATTTTATCCTAGTTAAGCAAATAAAAAGTTTATCATTATCAAAGGACTGTGAAATTCACACTCCTTATTTTACAACCCACACTCTTTGTTTCCTTTTAAGATACTTAAGTTTTGTCATTTTGTAGTATGGATTGAAAAATATATATGTGATGTTAAGATTCTGAAAAGGAAAAATAGAGTGTGGATTGTAAAATAATGTGTGTGAATTTCACTCCCCTTATAAAAAAATGCATGTATAATTTATACAAGAAAAGTGCTCTTAACCAAAATATTTAAAAAAGAAGAAGTCCATTGTTTCCTAATGAGGGGTGAACTGAGGCCTAGACATGCTTGTTCCATACGTCAAAAGTTGGATAGAGGAACTTTTAACAATTTCTATTTTCTAAACCGACAATAACTATTCCATCTCCATGAAAATCCTAGCCTTCTTTTTTCTTCTATCTATATTTCTCTTAATGCAAACCATTGGTTTGACCCTCAATGGTGTTGATATACATGGTGATGAAGGTGGTAGCCTCTATCACTCCTTAGGACGGTCAATGTCGTTGGTTTTTCGCAGGTTCCTTTCTCAACTATCAAGAATTGGTCCTGAAGTTTATCACCTCCAATACTAACATCAAATTCTTGGAATTACATCCCGCAGTCCAATTCGAGATGTTGTTTCCATTCCATAGGCAACAACCTATTCTCCAAGATGACGGTGTTGTTTCGGGAGGGAGATTTAAAATGGGATCGTGGATATCACTCCTTTCAATTAGTGGGCTCAGGTTGCTGTTCACTCCGGCAATGAAACGACTTTTGGGTTTCAATTTTCTGTACACCATGAATCAAGGTGCATTGCGCACCTTAGATTGGGTTGGGATTTTCCTATCTAGTTCAGACTAGTCCTGAAGATTCTCTTCAAAATGGAATTATATTCCATTGTTAATGGTGGTTTGCGAGATCTGAGTGTTATGCTGATATGACTAGTGTGATTCCTTAGTTCAAGAAAGGTTGGTGGCGCAGGTCGCTGAAGGACGGCTATGTTGATGTCATGCTAGGGTTATGTGGTGGGCTTAGGGACTTTGGATCTACTACTTGACCTTGGGCTGGAGATCAGATCCTTCTTGAGCCTGCCTCTCCATATTCCTCAAAATCTCCTTGCCCTAATCTTAAGGGTAAGGAGACGCTTATTATTTAATTTTCTACCTTTTGCTTGTGCGTCCATACTATGATGTGTTTGTACACTCAATTGAGGAGATTTATTGAGCACGTACTACAATTAAGTGCATTGACAAATGAAATCTCCACAGACTGGACGAGATTCTTTTAGTTGGAACTGGATCGGACGACATTGTTAAATTTTAGAAACAAACCCAACCCACACTATACTGAACCAGATGCTTCAGGTCAATTTTTCAAGTTTTTTGGTCCAGCCCTACCTAATGTTGGTCCAATAATATTTCTCTCTATTATCGGTTCAGC
>LYNE01003903.1:9359-31550 GCA_001662545.1 Rosa x damascena
TCCTAATTTTGCTAAAGAGCAGGCTTTGCAAAACGAAAGATGGGCTTTAGAAGCAACCATGGAAGAATCCGGTTGAGCCACGAAGTCACAATTGACTTTAGAAGTATAGAAACAATAACACATCGTACTTTAGAAGTATAGAAACAATAACGCCTCCAGAGATGTTGCAAATGCAGATAAGAACCCTGATAATCTTCTCGTACTTACTCATGGCATCTTGGCAAGGTATATGCTTTTGTTACTGCTTACCGGTAATCATTGCAAGAGCATATGCCATCTTTAAAGTGGTGGAAACGGTTTGTGTCTCTCACAACAATATCCTTGTGAAGTAGATTTGATGCTAACTTCATGAAGTTATGGCAATCCACGCATACTCTGATATTCTTCATTATTTTTATACCAGTCCTACCGCAATGTAAACTGCTTTCATTCATAATGGCAAACACTAAAGCTAGCTTCTCACTATGATGGTACAATTGCTCCTCTTTGTGCTCCTCTTCCACATCATGCAAGGATGAGCTTGTATCTGGAATATAACCAATTTCCCTCAACTGTCCAATCAGTTCTTTTAGTTTTCTGCTTATAAGATTCGTTCCTGGATGGCGTCGGCCTCCAGAGGAGAACTCATGCACCTGATTTCCGATCTCAATCCAGCTTAATCCAGGTTCCTTTTTCACTCGAGACCCTTTCATTTCCTTCCTCATTAGGCCCGCTTCACCAAAGTCACCATCAGAGCTATATATGTTTAACATTTGTACATAAACTAATGAATCCTCTGGAGCCAACTCCTTCAGTCTATCAGCTGCTAACTTGGCCAACTGTGTATTTCCATGCTTCCTACATGATCCAAGGAGTGCACTCCAAACTACAGAATCAGGCTCCATTGGCATTCTACTTACAAGCTTCTCAGCCTCACCAACGTAGCTTAATACAACGCAGGAATTGGGTATCAGTCCATTAAACGTGAAAGTATATAATAATACACTAGTCTATGACCACCCTGAAGGACGCAGCATAATTGTATCATTTTTTAGGAGTTACCTGAATAAAGCTACCCTAGATAGAAAGCTCTGAAATCAGTAATCTAACGGTCTGACACTACAAAGGTTGGCGCTGAGCAATTCAAATCGGGGTTGCTTCCCTAGGACTATAAACTGCAACTGCAGACCCAACTTGATTACAACCTGCTCATTCATCACCAGCTTCTTCTGCTTTTTGGGAAGCTTGGACTCCTTCGGAAGCTTCAGCCTTTTGAGCTGAAGCGGCTTCATTGAGAAATTCAAACCTTGCAAGACTTGTTTACAGCAGACACTCCGAAGTTTTGAAACCCAAAATTCTAGCTCTCTGAAATACACACTATCAACAGATTCAACACACAACTAAACTAATGACGTGCAATTCAAACCAGTTGATGAAATTCAATTATTGTACATAATTCAATGACATGCAACTACTGGCACACAACAGATTCAGGTATTGCACATATTTCAATGACGTGTAAATATTGGCAAAAACGTGTTAAATATGCATCTGACGAGAGTAGCTGCTCTAGTACAAAATCTCAGGCTTAGAAAGTTGGCTAATGCATCCAGGAAGGCTAAAGCTAATAGTGATATTTCTCCTTGAGTCTAGCAAAATAAAAGAGAGCGTTTAGCAGTCAACATCACTGGGGATTGCTCCTTTCTTCCATTACTTCTGTTACATAACACATCCATGATGGATGAGGCAAACATCACATAGATAGAAATAAATGAAAAAAGAGGCAAACATCACAAATAAATGAAATAAATGATGGATGGCAAGTCTTGATATTATTCAATTACTGGTCAGTCACTCCACTCCACAATGCTTGAATCAGTCTGAGAGAGACATGAACCGAGTGAGAATAGCCAACTTAAATTGAAATCAATTAACATTGTTTACCCATTGTTTCAAGTAGACGATCCTTTCCCAAGGGTTTGCTTAAATATTCATCCATGCCGGCCTCCAACATCCTTCTTGTTTCCTCGCCTGGTGTATAAGCTGTTAATGCAACGATTGGAATGCGAAGATGGTAAGATTTCTCCACTTTCCTCATCTGCCTAGTTGCTTCAAATCCATCCATTTCTGGCATCTGCATGTTAATTTCAACACCAATGTCACACACTGACACACCAGCATGACCATTAATTCATTACCCGAATTCCATAGCCCTTTTTTTTCTTTTTTTCTTTTTTTTTTCTTGTTACATTCAATAGCATGACCCTCTCTGAACCTCAACCCCTACCCCTTCATAGATTTCAAAAATTCCTCTATTTCTTTCCATCCACAATACCCAAAAAACTTAAAGTGTAAAGAGAAAAGTAACTTCATCAAGTCCAAATGAATGCAAATTCATATTATGAGGAAAGTTCAAGTAACCTTTATACATATGTACTGCCTCAAGTATCTATATCACATGGAGATCTTGAACCTGCAGAGAGAGCAAGCAGAAAAGCTTTAGAGAATTAGCCTAACATGATATGCTTACGACCAATTAAGAAAATTTTCTAACACCAGCTAGTTGGTGATGCATTCATCTTTATCGACTCTAGAATCGTTGGCTAGTGGCAACACAAGTCCGCACAACTCTGTAACACATACAAATTGCAAAGAATGTGCTATAACATCCATTGTTACAACCATACAATCATGGCAATTTAGCATCCCATGGTACAAGTATGGACCGTCCGACATCCGTACCTTTTATTGGTTTACTGTATAGAAGGCCCGCGCATCCTCTTCAAGGGGAGCCACATAACTGTCATACAATCTGCTAAGAGTGCAATGCAAGACTACTTAAATTTCTCTGCAACGGCACACACCCATTGTATAAAAGTATAATTTCAATAGTACAAGCCTGCAGAGGTACTGATAGCAGATAGACTAGAATTACTAGCTTTACATGCTTTTCTGTATATCAAACTAACTTGTAGAGAAGCAATGGGCAAATCCAGATTATAATACATATAAAACCACTGCAAGTAACATAGGCAACACAAGATATATGCCACATGATAAGAGCATCTCCAACAGACTCCCCACATGAGCTCTTAAGTTACTTAGGGAATTTGATCCAATGTACTCCCTATCATGCTCCTAAAATAACAAAATCACTAGAAGCTCCTAAATGCATGTAGAAAGGGAGTGGCTCTAGTGCATTAAGTTGCACTTTCTTATTATTCTTGCCAAAATTTTAAATTTAAAAGAGTATAAAATTGGTTATTTCTTCTTCAAATTTGACCATAGTTGGAGGAACAATTTAAAAACAAAACCCTGCGAAATAATTTGTGTTGGAGTCCACTAAATATGCTGGCAGAATAATAGCTATGTAATTAATAATTCACAATATAGAAACTAGAGTGAACCAGGCTAACCTATCTGTGAAAAATGAGGCAAGAGAGCTGCAGATAGTAATTACTGCAGAAGTTCAATGAGAGAAGAGGGACTACTGACCATTCTGCACTCATTTCCAACCATGGGATCAAAAAGTCCTCAATTTTGGTTTTTCAAAGTGGCCAGTATTGCATCCCTATATTTCTGCCAATCCTATAATTCCTCAAGGGTTCAGGTTCTGCTACCAGTACCACTGGTTTCCCCTTCAACTCGATTCTCAAAATCAATCAATAATTTCAATATATCCTCATATGGAGAAGACATCCTACTGCTTGATTGAGTTATTGTTTGGTTCAGCTCTAGCACATCTTGCTCATATATCAGACGTACCCCACACTCCTTCACCTCCAGACCTGGCCCTCTTGTTTCAAATAAGAACTCAAGCTGACGGCAACTGTTATGCCACCAATCTGTACCAAAGTATTTATCACGGGACACAAAGAATATCCAAAGGTGATCTGACTCAACCTGGCAAAATTGTTCGCTAAAGCGAAATGCAGGCTGTTTGCCATATACTTCTAATTCTTTTCCATTCAGCTTCAGGCAACATACAAGATGATGAGTAGCCTTAAAAGTCTTGAACGTCAGGACATCAAGCTCATCAACCTGACGGTGCTCATGGAGTACAAAAACAGCACACAAAACAAATCCCAAAAACCTACTCTTATTCCAACCTGGAAGTAGGTCTGCAGTTAATGAACTCCCAAATCTTCGATGATCAAACCACTCAGGAATTCTATTTCCAGGAATTACAATTTGAAAAGTTTCCGTCGCACTAGAAATTTGCTGTCATGAAAAATAGGTATTTCATTTGATTGATTTAATATGAGCAAAAACACACAACACAACAAGAGAGAAGAGAGAGAGCTAGTACCTGATCAAGGAATATCCGTAGCATTTCAAATGCTATGTTACTGCAGCCCTGATTGTCATTTAGTTTGAAGCAATTGATGAAATTGAAATATGATTTCTCCAAACTATTGAAATTGGATACATCAAACAGCATCTCCAGTGAAGAACAACCATCTGCCCTCACATCCAATTTTCTATTTGATGGAAGTCCAGACAACTCTTGAAGTGTCTTGCAATTCTCCAAATTAATGTTCTGAAGCTTAAAACAGGACCTGATGCTTGGAGGAAGCTTAACAAAATTATTTCCACTCAGATTTAGTGCCACTAAGGAGGGAAAACAGGCAAAGTTGGCAAACGCAGCATCACCAAGATTGCAGTTACTTATGTTTAGATCTGTTAAATTACATAGACGAGATGGTGGGAACCAGATACTCATTGATGTATTTGCATTTTGCTCTGTAGAATAACACAGATCAGACACAGGCAACTGCATACTCAATTGTCCTATATCGGCTCTTTGCACCAATCTAGAAGGCCAGGACCATGACAAATATGTCCCAACAACTTCACAAAAGCACGTTGTAAGATGATTTACAGCAGTTCTAATTGCACCATATTCCCTCGCACTATCCTGTTTGCCAAGTTTCAAACATCCAGAAAGATCAAGATTTTGAAGAGACTCCAATCTACTAATGGTGCTTGGAAGGCAAACAAGATTTTTGCAGTTGCTCAGATTCAGTGAAGCAAGGCCACTCAGACATCCAATTGACACAGGTAGTGTTTCAATGGCTGTCTCATCGAGATAAAGCTTTGATAAGCGCCCCATATTTCCAGCAAACTGGGGAATCTTTTTAACTTTTGAGCAGTTAGAAAGAATTAAAGTTTCAAGAGATTCCATTTCAATTTTACTTGGCAGACTCTCGAGACTCTCGCAGTCTTTAAGATTCAATACAATAAGCCTTTTGAGTTGTCCGAGGGATTGATGAAGTTCAACCAAAGTCTTACATCCTTCAAGATCTAGAGTCTCAAGATTTTGAACGCCTGTGAGGTCTGGGGTCTGGACAATTTTTTGAGAATGGCATAGTTTGATGAACTTTAACTTGTCAAAATTCTGTTCAACAAATATATAAAGCAATCAGGAAAATAGTCAGGCACAACATGAATAGAATTTTCTAATACAAATTAATGAACAATCAATAGTCTATCAACCAACAGTCATACCTTTGCTCCTTTCCAGAGGTGTTCAATGTTGCTGCGGCACAAGTTAAGTTCAATAAGTTCATCTGCTTCAAAATTTTGTGGGAGGGATCTTAAGGGGTACCCACTCCAATCAAGGAGTCTCAAGGAATTAGATAGAGAAGTGAGCCCTTCGGGAAGATTCACGTTACGAATATGGAGAAGACTGAGTTGAGTCAAATTTGAAAAGGCTTCTGGTTTCCAATGAGCCACTTCTAACTCAGGCAAGTCCATTACCATGGCTCGGATTTTGTCTGTTCCCTAATTATGAAAAACAAGAGTAACAAGTGATGTTAAACAAGACAAAGAATACTACTACTGATTACTTAAATAAATTAAAGCTTTTCTATGCTTCTCTTTTCTTTTCTTTTTTCTACATAATCACACTCTTACCTTATTTTTCTTCAGCACATTGTGGATAACATTAGGAGACCATAATCTACTTCGTTTACCTGGCTCATCAGGGGACTCTCGACGAACTATTTCGAAGCCCATTTCTTGTAGCAAATCATGCATAGACAGTTTGTTCTTAAAAATAGTAATGAGAGATTTTTCCTCAAGAACCTTTAAACCAATGACAGGTTCTAGCTGGCAATAGTCTAGTATTTGTGTCACACGATCCCTGTCCTTCCCCTTGTACAAACAAGCAATATGTAGGAATATCTGTTGGTCTTTTTCCTCTAGTCCGTCAAAACTAATCTGAAGCACATCCATAACTTGTCTATTTGGTGTATTGTGTAGCCTCTCTATTGTACTTTCCCATTCATTGGTGCTTCTACCAGATAGAAAAGAACCTAAAACCACAAGAGCCAACGGAAGTCCTTGAGCATACCCTACAATATGGTGGCACAAGTCCGAATAATCTTCTGGTGGGAAGCTGTTCTTGAAAGCCTTTAAACTCAATAGTTGAATAGCTTCACCACGAGTTAATCCAGTAGCCTTGTATGTATCATCAACATCCCTTAGCAAATGAATATCTGGGGTGGTTATGATAATTCTACTCCCAGGACCAAACCAGTCCCGACTTCCAGCCAATTTATCTAATTGATTAATGTGATCCACATCATCAATAACAACAAGCACCTTTAGTAGACATGACCGCCTTTTTATCATAGCAGCTCCTGCGTGTTCATCATCTATGTTTTCAATCTTTGTCCTCAGGATTTTAGAAACAAGTTTTTCTTGTAGAGAAACTAGAGATTTTTCTCTAACATTGGAAAGAAAGCAGCTTTGGTCAAAATCCTGACAAATTCGATCACGGATGGCTAGAGCAAGTGTTGTCTTACCTATGCCCCGCATGCCATGGATCCCTATAAAACGCACCCCACCAAGCTGAGGACATATGTATTTGCTTAATAAATCCTCAATGCGGGAATCCATTCCTATGAGGCCCTTGCCAACAGTTGAAGAGGTATAAGTATCACCTAGTTTTCCTAGTGTATACCTAACAATTGCCTCAATAAGTTTTCCGTTGTCCCTGAGAACAAAAAGAAAATAGATAAAACGCTGAGTTAGCAAGTAACATGTCAAAAGAAAAAAGAAAAAAGAAAAAAAGAAAAAAACATTTCCATTTACTCATTTAGCCATGTAAATACCAATCTCTCAACTCTACAAGAGTTTGCAGTTGAAATCTGATCATAATCTGACTACAAATAGGCACTCCATTTGTATTAATTCTATCCCTCCCTCAGAAAACGCAAATTGCGAAAGTTAGATCAAGTTAGATCCACCAATTTAATCATAAGACACAAGTTCTATATTTTATTTAAGATCTGGGGATGGATTATCCCTGCCAAACATTATATGCAGTAGAGAATTTCAATTTATTCCGACAAAAAAAAAAAAAACATATGAAGGAATGGGACTAGTACTTACTTATAATCATTCGAAACCCACCCAGCAAGATTGGCCACTGTTTTCAAAGCATATATCCACTGCTTTAGTTTGTCCTTATTCCCATAAACTTCTTCATGTTCCCTTACCTCTACTGTACGGAGCTGAAAACTTTCCCTTTGCTTGCGCACATCAGAAGGATCCACTCCGTAGAAGATCGGGTAGGCTATTAGTCTCCTCTCATCCCAGCATTGAAGAATCTTCAAGAGTTCATCCACGCACCACGATGAAGAAGCGAAATTCTCTGAAAGAACGACAAGGGCAATTCTTGAGTTCTCAATTGCTGTAAAAAGTGATGGGCCAATGGTTGATCCTCTCTCCAGGCTTTCGTCATCTATGAAGGTTATAATTCCTCTCGCAGTTAGTGCACGATACAGATGGCAGATGAAAGTCTCGCGGGTATCTTCCCCTCTGAAGCTTAGAAACACATCGTATTTCCATCGTCGACGAGTAGACGAAGCTGACGTCATGATAGAGAGGGTCTTCAATGGATCTAATTTTCCAGGCAGCTAATTCCGCTTTTCTAGTCAGCTGCCCACTTTCCGGCTATTTTCCACAGCAAAGCAATTGCACAAAAATAGTCCATATTTCCAGTTTTGGGGGCCCCAACAGTCAATTATTAAGCTCAATTATTAAATGCAAAACATCATATATATGGAAATAATCGAAAAAAAAGACATATCTTTGATATTAATTGTTCAATTGCTGACAAGAAATCAGTATTCAATTTGCCTCTTTCGATTCACGCTCTTTTAATTCAAGGTTTCGGTCATTCCACTCGACAACGCTTTATTGAGTTTCACAGAGACATGAACCGATTGAGAAGCTAGCTCTTAACATAATAACTAAACCCATGCGGTTATCATTACTCACTTTACTTTCTTCACAAGTTATTCACTTTAGAATGTCATTTTAGGAGACTTCTCTTATAATGCAACTGATGATCAACACTAGATACAGAATTGAACGGAACTTACAAGAAGAGCTAGCTCTGTTTGCAGCTTCCAACAATTTTACTACTTGCCTACCAGTCTACCCATTGCTTCAAGTAGACGATCCTTCCCCAAGGGTTTGCTCAAATAGTCATCCATGCCGGCCTCCAACATCCTTCTTGTTTCCTCGCCTGGTGTATGAACTGTTAATGCAATGATCGGAATGCAAACATGGTGAGTTTTCTCCACTTTCCTTATCTCCCTTGTTGCTTCAAATCCATCCATTTCAGGCATCTGCATGTTAAATTCAACACCAAAGTCACACACTGACACATGTACACAAGACTAGGAACAAGAATATACTAACACGCTGGTTAAGTGCATAATGTTTAATTCATTACCTGACAGTCCATTAGTACAAAATCATATTCATGTTTCCCTTGGTTGTCTAGATCCATTTGAATTACGTCTAGAGCTTCTCTTCCATTTTTACAAAGCTTCACATTTGCTCCCTCCTTTAACAGAATTCTCATAGCCAAATAGCTCAGAAGCTCATCATCCTCGATCGGCAACCAAAATATTTTTCCTACTCAAGGGTGTGCTTGGATTACCATGTTCGTGTGTTTCTCTATGTGGAAGTGGTTGGTCATGACCAACTGGTGAGTTTCTTGGCGTAGAGCCAACATTATCAGACTGGTCATGATATTGCATTGGTGAAGATGAGATATCAGATTCATCATCAGTATGTAACCGATATCATGATTGACTAGGAGCTCGACAGACTACTTTTGATTCAACCTGAAATGTGCCCCCTGCTGATCTCTTCGGTATTGCACCCCCATACTCTGGAAGAAATTTTACCACCTCGAATTAATAGACGAGTACCATGAAGTGCCTTTTCGATTATAACATCATCCGGATCAAGGCCACCAAAGTCCATTCTATGGGATTCCGGACTTTCTAACCAAACAGTCCTGCACCAAGCATTTTGAAGGCCTCTTTTGAATTCAGTTACAATCTTACATAATTCCCGATATGGTCCAGCTCTAGTATCTAATTCTATCACTACCAATATAAAGGCAGATGCACCACAAAGATTGGTGGTCGTCTTCTTAAATAGAGAGAGCATGTTGTTATACGTTTCATCCATAGCACCATTAAAGGGTGCACCTCCTTTGCTTCATTATGTAGATTTGCTCAAGCAGTGCTGCAGACCCAAATCAGATATTCCTGAAGAGGAACTATGATGATGTTGAGAATGGTAACCCTTCATCGTCATGTATTTTATTTTCTTGAGAGTATGAGCCAGTCGTCCCCACTGTTCTACCACTAATACCTTTATCCCAAGGCTACCCTTCATGAACTGGTGTACCATTCTCCGTCGCTCTTCATTTTTATTCAGTAGTACAACAATAGATTCCTCTACCTTAGGACTACTAGGAGTGCTGCGGAATACATTCAAATCGGGGCTTCTAAGTGGTGTGAACTTCAGACTAGGAACTATGGTCAATCTGGGGTTTGCCTTTGGTGTGCGTATAGCTGCTATTAGTCCCAATTGTTGATCTCTGTCATCATAACTAGGGTCACCTCCCAATTCAAGGTCTTGTTTTAATTTTATATGATCCTCATACACATTAATAGCTCTCACGAGAACATTAAACCTGAAGCATGTCCCTTTTTCACCAATCTCCTTGTCCACTATTCCTATTTCTCCGTGCATCAAGCATACCTAGTGCAAGACAAACACATTAATTCAAGGTATCTTCCGTCATCGAGTAATTAAATAAACTTACCAAAGAATAAATTAGTATTGTTATTATGCAGTACTTACCACAGACTGAACAATACCAAGTCCTAAGCCAGTACCTCCTTCTCCATGAGCTTTTTCTTTGACTTGAACATAGTTTTCAAACACTTATTTTTGCTTCTCCTTGGGAATTCCCCTCCCTGTATCATCCACCTCAAAAACAAATTCCTAAAAATTTGGATCATTTTGAACCCCCTTCACTGCTTTGATGCCATCTAATTGTTCTTTGCTCATGTTCTTGAAGTTCAAAAAACAAAACAAATGCTTCAAGAAACCATAATTCAAATCAGGATTAGCAGCAGTGATTGAATTCATGAAATTAGGTTTCTGAACCCAAGCACGAACTGTTACATGTCTCTCTGAAGTAAATTTGACAGCATTCCCTAATAAGTTGCACAATATCTGCTTAAGCCTTCCCTTGTCACCTTTCACATGTGCAAACTTTAGAAGAAAGCAATCATAAGAATCCAACACCACATCTATGCCCTTCTGTAAACCAGATGGAAGAAAGAAATCGACTACCTCTTCAACAAGTTGCGATATGTCAAAACTCTTCGTCTTCAAGTACCACCTGCTTCAGTTTTGCTTTAATCAAGAATAGAGTTCAACATACCTCTATAACAATTAAGTACATAATTAAAATTTGAAATAACCTCAACAACTGAAAATTTAGTTTATTAAGAAGATGAATCATTTAACTTCTCGTTCCTAAGAGGTCTTTTGTACATGCGTCCATTTGTGACAGATATTCCTTTATTTCAGAGCCCTGTGCAACTTCATCACAGGATATTTTGATCAATTCAGTCATGCAAGCAAGAGCATTACGAACATCATGGCTTGCACTTGTAATCGCATCAGATTTTTTCATACTCTTTGTCTCAGCTTGCCGAGTTGCCTCATCCGGTCTTATGAGTTTGGTGCAAAGTTGAATCTCCCGTTTGGTAGCCACCCAGCATTAGGAAAAAATAAATCAAGAGGAAGACAGCCATAATGACAATCATCACAATCAGGAGGACGATCGCCAATCTGCAATCCTTGTGAACAAGGTTGATCAACTTAATCTCCAAAAAAGCTAGTACATAAACCTGGAACTCAGAGAGTACTATATCATTAGTTATATGTAGCTGGCAGACCAAAAATATAATCACTTGAAATATAAGATTTTTGAGGTTTGAACCTACATTATGCTCAACATGTTTGACGATACTGATCAATAAACCAGAAAATACCACTACCAGCGAGCCAGTTACCTGCATGTTTAGATCAGTTGGAATCAAAACTTGTGAGTAAGCACATTCTTGTAAATTAAAATGAAAACGATGAACAATTGAAAGAAGCAAGAGGAGAAGAATTACCAACAGGACAAAGAAAACACGCCGCATTTGCAGTGTCAATAAGGGGAGCTTCATTGGGTCTTCTAGAACCTAGATGTTGCAGTTAAGTAAAAAGTAAGACCAATATCCTCCAAACCCAACTACTTCCGAACCAGTCTACCCATTGTTTCGAGTAGACAATCCTTTCCCAAGGGTTTGCTTAAATAGTTATCCATGCCGGCCTCCAACATCCTTATTGTTTCCTCGCTTGGTGTATGAGCTGTTAATGCAATGATCAATCGGAATGCGAACATGGTAAGATTTCTCCACTTTCCTCATCTGCCTCGTTGCTTCAAATCCATCCATTTCTGGCATCTGCACGTTATTTCCAACACCAAAGTCACACACTGACACACATGTATATGAGACTACAAACAAGAATACACTAACACGCTGGTTGAGTATATAATGTTTAGTTCATTACCTGACACAGAAGCATGACCATTAATTCATTACCCAAATTCCATAGCCCTTTTCTTTTTTTTCTTTTTTTTCTTTTTTTCCCATTACATTCAATAGCATGACCCTCTCTGAACCTCAACCTCTACCCCTTCATAGACTTCAAAAATTCCTCTATTAGTCTATTTCTTTCCATCCACAATACCCAAAAAACTTAAAGTGTAGAAAGAAAAGTAACATAAGTCGGCACAACTCTATACCACATACAAATTGCAAAGAATGTACTATAACATCCATTGTTACAATCATACAATCATGGCAATTTAGCATCCAATAGTACAATTATGGACGTAAGACATCCGTACCTTTTAATGGTTTACTATATAGAAGCCCTGCCCATCCTCTTCAAGGGGAGCCACATAACTGTCATAGAATCTGCTAAGAGTGCAATGCAAGACTACTTAAAATTCTCTGCAATAGCACACACCCACTGTATAAAAGTACAATTTCAATAGTACAAGCCTGCAAATGTACCGGTAGCATATATACTAGAATTACTAGCTTACATGCTTTTCTGTATATCAAACTAACTTACAGAGAATCAATGGGCAAATCCAGATTATTATTATAATACATCTAAAACTATTGCAAGTGATATAGGTTACACAAGATATATGCCACAAGATAAGAGCATCTCCAACAGACTCCCTACACGAGCTTTTAAGTAACTTAGGGAATTCGCTCCAATGTACTCCCTATCATGCTCCTCAAATAATAAAATCACTAGAAGCTCCTAAATTCATGTAGATAGAAAGTGGCTCTAGTGCATTCAGTTGCACTTTCTTATTACTCTTGCCAAAATATTAAATTTAAAAGAGTATAAAAATGGTTATTTCTTCTTAAAATTTAACCATGGTTGGAGGAACAATGTAAAAACAAACCCCTGTGAAATAATTTGTGGTGGAGTCCACTAAATATGTTGGCAGAATAATAGCTATCTAATTAATAAGACACAATATAGAATTAGAGTGAAACAGGCTAACCGATCTGTGAAAAATGAGGCAAGAGAGCTCCAGACAGTAATTACTGCAGCAGTTCAATGTGAGAAGAGGGACCACTGACCATTCTGCACTCATTTCCAACCATGGGATCAAAAAGTCCTCAATTATGGTTTTTCAAAGTGGCCAGTATTGAATCCCTATATTTCTGCCAATCCTATAGTTCTTCAAGGGTGCAGGTTCTACTACCAGTACCACTGGTTTCCCTTTACAACTTTTTTTTTTTGGGTGAATGGTTTCCCCTTCAACTCAATTCTCAAAATTAATCAATATATAATCACATAGAGGAGACATCTTACTGCTTGATTGAGTTATTGTTTGGTTCAACTCTAGCACATCTTGCTCATATATCAGACGTACCCCACACTCCTTCACCTTCAGACCTGGCCCTTTTGTTTCAAATAAGAACTCAAGCTGACTGCAACTGTTATGCCACCAATCTGTACCAAAGTATTTATCACGGGACACATAGAATATCCAAAGGTGATCTGACTCAACCTGGCAAAATTGTTCGCTAAAACGAAATGCCGGCTGTTTGCCGTATACTTCTAATTCTTTTCCATTGAGCTTCAGGCAACATACAAGATGATGAGTAGCCTTAAAAGTCCTGAACTCACGGACACCAAGCTCATCAACCTGACGGTGCTCATCGAGTACAAAAACAGCACACAATGCAAATCCCAAAAACCTACTATTATTCCAACCTGGAAGTACGTCTACAGTTAATGAACTCCCAAATCTTCGATGATCAAACCACTCAGGAATACTACTTCCAGGAATTACAATTTGAAAAGTTTCCGTTGCACTAGAAATTTGCTGTCATGAAAAATAGGTATTTAATTAATTGATTTAATATCAGCAAAAACACACACCAGAGAGAGAGAGAGAGAGAGAGTACAACGAGAGAGGGGAGAGAGAGCTAGTACCAGAATACCAGATTAAGGAATATCCTCAGCATTTCAAATGCTATGTCACTGCAGCCCAGATTGTCATTTAGTTTGAAGCAATTGATGAAATTGAAATATGATTTCTCCAATCTATTGAAATTGGATACATCAAACAGCATCTCCAGTGAAGAACAACCATCTGCCCTCACATCCAATTTTCTATTTGATGGAAGTCCTGACAACTCTTGAAGTGTCTTGCAATTCTCCAAATTAATGTTCTGAAGCTTAAAACAGGACCTGATGCTTGGAGGAAGCTTAACAAAATTATTTCCACTCAGATTTAGTGCCACTAAGGAGGGAAAACAGGCAAAGTTGGCAAATGCAGCGTCACCAAGATTGCAGTTACTTATGTTTAGATCTGTTAAATTACATAGATGAGATAGTGGCAACCGGATACTCATTGATGTATTTGCATTTTGCTCTGCAGAATAACACAGATCAGATACAGGCCACTGCATACTCATTGGTTCTATATCGGTTCTTTGCACCAATCTAGAAGGTAAGGACCATGACAAATATTCCCCAACAACTTCACAAAAGCGTTTTGTGAGATAATTTACAGCAGTTTTAGTTGCACCATTCTCCCTCGCACTATCCTGTTCTCCAAGTTTCAAACATCCAGAAAGATTAAGTTTTTCAAGAGACTCCAATCTACTAAAGGTGCTTGGAAGGCAAGCAAGATTTTTGCAGTTGCTCAGATTCAGTGAAGTAAGGCCACTCAGGCATCCAATTGAAACAGGTAGTTCTTCAATGCCAGTCTCATCGAGATAAAGCTCTGATAAACGCTCCATATTTCCAGCGAACTCAGGAATCCTTTTAACTTTTGAGCAGTTAGAAAGAATTAAATTTTGAAGAGATTCCATTTCAATCTTACTTGGCAGACTCTCGAGACTCTCGCAATCTTTAAGATTCAATACAATAAGCCTTTTGAGTTGTCCGAGGGATTGATGAAGTTTTACCAGTCTTACATCCTTCAAGATCTAAAGTCTCAAGATTTTGAACGCCTCTGAGGTCTGGGGTCTGGAAAATTTTTTGAGAATGGCGTAGTTTGATGAACCTTAACTTGTCAAAATTCTGTTCAATACATATATAAAGCAATCAGGAAAATAGTAAGGCACAACATGAACAGAATTTTCTAATACAAATTAATGAACAATCAATAGTCTATAAACCAACAGTCATACCTTTGCTCCTTCCCTGAGGTGTTCAATGTTGCTGCGGCACAAGTTAAGTTCAATAAGTTTGTCTGGTTCAAAATTTTGGGGGAGGGATCTTAAGGGGTACCCACTCCAATCAAGGAGTCTCAAGGAATTAGATAGAAAAGTGAGGCCTTTGGGAAGATCCACGTTACGAATATGGAGAAGACTGACTTGAGACAAATTTGAAAAGGCTTCTGGTTTCCAATGAGCCACTTC
This sequence comes from Rosa x damascena, assembly GCA_001662545.1. Lineage (NCBI taxonomy): Eukaryota > Viridiplantae > Streptophyta > Magnoliopsida > Rosales > Rosaceae > Rosa > Rosa x damascena. The sequence continues at coordinate 24,686 of LYNE01003903.1, forward strand.
TAACTCAGGCAGGTCCATTACCATGGCTCGGATTTTGTCTGTTCCCTAATTATGAAAAACAAGAGTAAGAAGTGATGTTCAACAAGACGAAGAATACTTTAAACTCAATAGTTGAATAGCTTCACCATCCTCTAACCCAGTAGCCTCATATGTAGCATGAACATCATGTCCCCTTAGCAAATGAATATCTGGGGTGGTTACAATAATTCTACTCCCAGGACCGAACCAGTCCCGACATCCAGCCAATTTATTTAATTGATTGATGTGATCCACATCATCAATAACAACAAGCACCTTTAGTTTACATAACCGCCTTTCTATCATAGCAGCTCCTGCATATTCATCATCTATGTTTTCATCTTTTGTCATCAGGATTCTAGAAAGAAGTTTTTCTTGTAGAGAAACAAGGCTATGCTTTTCAGATTTTTCTCTAACATTGGAAAGAAAGCAGGTTCGGTCAAAATCTTGACAAATTTCATCATGGATAGCTCGAGCAAGTGTTGTCTTACCTATGCCCCGCATGCCATGGATCCCTATAAAACGCACTCCAAGCTGTGGACATATGTAATTCCTTAATAAATCATGAATGCGGGAATCCATTCCTATGAAGCCCTTGTCAACACTTGAAGAGGTATAAGTAAGATGGAGAAATCCTAGTGTAAACGCAACAATCTCCCTAATCAATTGTCCGTCATCCCTGAGAAGAAAAAAGAAAATAGATAAAACACTGAGTTAGCAAGTAACATGTCAAAAGAAAAAAAGAAAAATTTCCATTTACTCATTTAGCACAAATAAATGCAAATACTGATCTCTTAATTCTACAAGAGTTTGCAGTTGAAATCTTATCATAATCTGACTACAAAAAGGCATGTGCAGTGATTATACTGCATTCGTATTAATTCTATCCCTCCCTCAGAAAACGCAAATTGCAATTTAATCATAAGAGACGAGTTATATTTTATTTAAGATCTGCTGATGGATTATCCCTGCCAAACATTATATGCAGTAGAGAATTCCAATTTATTTCAACAAAAAAACATATGAAGGTATGAAGGAAGGGGACTAGTACTTACTCATATTTCCTCGAATCATACCCAACAGTCTGGCCCACCTTTGTCAAAGCATGTCTCCACTCCTTTAGTTTGTCCTTATTCCCATAAACTTCTTCATGTTCCCTTACCTCTATTGGACGGAGCTGAAAACTTCCCCTTTGCTTGCACACATCAGAAGGATCCCTTACGTCATTGTTTGAATACTATTTACGACTGAAACTCTCCCTCGGCCTCTTGTAGCCAACCGGACAAAACTGTTGGTTGATGGATAGTCTACGGCGAGATGAGATTGATAGAGGGTCTTTGATGAGAGTAACCCATCCTTACCCTTCTCACAAGCAACTGCCCAACACCAGAGCGTAAAAGTCAACAGAGCATCTTTTGTGATCTTTATCATGCCAGCTATTGCTATTTCAATTAGTTTATGTATGCCTTTTTTTTGGCATGGAAGAAATGAAGATGTTCGGAATTTCCTTTTCTTTTTTAGTGTGACAATGCAGTTGATAACAAAACTTGGTGACCACTAGGGTGATAAGAGCCTGGAATTCCACGATATAAAACAAACACACCTACATGATCACACACCTTGCTGTACATGGTAATGAGAGCATTGGCAACATCCAAAGGCAAGCATCCAAAGACATTTTCAAAGCGAGGGCGTGTACCTGCCAGCCATATCCACCATCACTATCGGCACACGAACTAAGCACGCTGGAAAATGCAAACTCATTCGGGAGGTAATGCACCAACATGGCAGCAAATAAACGAAAACAAGCCTCAGATCGACCCCGCTGTGCGTACTCGGAAATGAGAGCGGTCCAGGTGACGAGGTTTCTCCTGGGCATTTCATCGAACAGTTGGTGGGCATGGTCTAGGTAGCTAAATTTGGCGTACATGATGATGAGGTGGTTGGAGACAAAAAGGTCGGGATGAGGAGTGATGGGGTTGTGGGTAAGCATGTAATGGTGCAGAGAGAGGCCTTGTTGGAGGAAGTGGTGGCGAGCGCATGCGTGGAAGAGAGTGGCGTAGGTTTGGTTGCAGTGAGTTTGAGTGAGAGTGCTTCGTTGAGTTGGCCGCGTGTCACAGGCCGACTTTATACGCAGCGGAATTAGCCCGTGAGGCGCCAAGGTTCCTCTAAACCAAGGCCAGCCTATCCTCCTTACTTTCCTGATACTCCATTTTTCTTTTTCTTCTGTGTGCTTCTCTTGTCAACTTGACCCCCTTCGACATCATCCTCTTACTTGTTGAGGTTTACCAACGAAAGCTACTCCCGCATGAGTCTCACATCTTGTGACTAATCGATCGCTTCCTTATGTCCTGGTTGTCTTCCAAGACACTCGCCCAATCGATAGGCTTTCATGTCATCCTAACTTGAGCCAGCCCATTACTGACCCACGTGCATCCTGAACGTCGATAGCAAGTAGCATGACTGTGTACCGAGACCAAGTTGGCACTCACATTTCTTCCATGAGTCATTCCTTAGTAGCTTGCACACCTTCATCACTTTGTGGGCATCTCTCGCACCACCCACTCAGCTCCAAGACAACACATGTCTTGCATATTTCACCTCATAGGCATCACTTATGTGACCCACTCAGTCTTCAACTCAAGGACAACCCATGCCCGCGTACTTTAACCTTGTGCGCATCACTTACGCACCTTACTTGACAGCACGTGCTCGCTTACTTCGTCTTGTGGCATCACTGGCACAACCCAATGAATTTGTAGGGAACACTTGTTCTCATCCTGCGCCTCATGAGCATCACTTGTGCAACTCACTCGGCTCGTGGACACCACCTGCCGTCGTATCTTGCGTCATGAGTATCTCTTGTGCAACCCACTTGGCTCTTAGGCAACACATGCCCTCATACTTCGCCTCATGGACATCACCTAGATAGCCCCCTCGGCTCCTGGTTAACACTTGCCTGTCTACGCAAGCCTTGAGTACCCAACCTGACAAGCCATCGAGGCCTTGTGGCCGTTCCCATCTAACAAGGCTACCATGTTCTCTTCTTGATGACTGTCATGGCTCCAGGGCTTACTCCAGCCCGTAGGCCAATCCTCAAAAGGCATACCGTCTTGCTTGTTGGCACGCCTATCGAGTGAGCAACTAATCATTGATGCCCCTCTTAAGCTTCCTCTAGTCTAGCACAGGGTCGCCCCTCCCGTGCTTGCTGGCATCACTTTGCTTTAGGCAAGGTCGAACCCTAACACATGCCCACGTCGCTTGCTCCGTGGCCAATGAGCACCACGAGGTCCCGACATATCTTCCGTAAGCCCACATGTTTGTCTAATGCCGATGGCATAAGGATCGCCCTCATCCGAACCTCGTCCCCGACGTCAACCCGCAATATCGGCCTTTCGGCCAATACCGTCCACGAGACATCTTGACTCGTGGAAACATATGCCGCCCCTTTTTGACGACACATGCCCGGTCCCCTAGGCCCCCACAGGTGCTCGAGAGAAGCTCACTTAGTGCCCCTATAGAGCATATCTTGCTTACATGAACTTGGCAGGAGGAAACATCAAAATAGCCGAGGAGACTAATTGTTCATAACTAATTCACAGAAAATCCAAATGACATGCCGTCAAGTGCGTTGAACTCGTTTCGACGTCCCGGACATTTCTCGTGTTTTGAGTTTTCCCAAATTCCAAGCCGAAGTACCTCGAACCCGAACTTCCACTTAATTACGACAATGCCACTCGTCCTCACTTTAGCTTCAAGCTCGCCCTTGGGCTTCCAAGGCTCGACCCTCTTGGCTTCTCCTTGTCCCAAGGCTCGCCCCTCTCGGCATCTCCTTGCCTCAAGGTTCGCCCCTCTCGGCATCTCCTCACCTCAAGGTTCACCCCTCTCGGCATCTCCCTTACAAAGTGTCACGGTAGCACTACTCCTAAGTGCGGCTCGTGACACCGCGCGTGGCGAGGGCCCCTACTTCGCCGAGAAGATTGTTCGTTTGCGGATGGTTGATTGAGGTCAAGGTTCTACGACACGCGCGACCACATGGGCGTAGCATCACGCTACAGTTTGTTGGGTGTGTCACTTGAGCTCGAGTGATGGGTAACCGAACACCGCTAAATATAGTTGGTTTGTTTGTCCACAATGCAAACCTTGCAAACCCACCAAGTTTTGAACCCCAAAATTCTAGCAATCTGAACGAACTCTTTGCAATATATTGTCCTGATTGTCTCGGCAAAGGATTCATGAGAGTCTTAATCGTGATGATACGTACTATTGATACTTGAAACTTATCCGACCTGGGATCTTTACAAATCCAAGTTTCATGATGCATTGATGCAATCCGATAAGATCAGTTTTATATCTACCTATTAGTTGAGAGGGGATCTTACCTACATTGCAGGTTGGCGAAGCAAAATATTGTCAGCGTCTGATCGGTGGTGTGGGATATCAACAGATTCAACACAACTAAACATTTGACATTCAACTCAAAGCAGTTGATGAAATTTAATCTGCTCAGATCTGGTATTGCAGGTATTTCAATGACGTGTAACTATTCGCAAAAACGTGTTAAATATGCAATCGATGAGAGTAGCTGCTCAAGTACAAAATCTCGAGCTTAGAAAGTTGGCTAATGATTCCAGGAAGGCTAAGGCTAATAGTGTTATTTCCCCTTGAGTCTAGCAAAATCAAAGAGAGTAATCAGCAGCCAGTATCACTGGCGATTGCTCCTTTCTTCCATTACTTCTGTTAGATAACACATCCATGATGGAGGAGGCGAACATCACATAGATGGAAATAATTGAAAAAAAAGGCAAACATCACAGATGGCAAGTCTAGATATTGTTTAATTACTGGCCAGTCACTCCACTCCACTACGCTTGAATGAGACATGAGCCGAGTGAGAATAGCTAGCTTAAATTGGAATCAATTAACATCATAACTAAACCCAAGCGGTTATCATTATTTAGGACAGTTTACTTTCTTCACAAGTGATTCACTTTAGAATGTCATTTTAGGGATAATGCAACTGATGATCAACACTAAATACAGAATAAAACGAAACTTACATGAAAACCTCTGTTTGCTTTTTCCTTTTCTTTCGTTCCCTGACAATCATGATTGCAGCTTCCAACAATTTTACTACTTCCCTACCAGTCTAACCATTGTTTCAAGTAGACGATCATTTTCCCAGGGTTTGCTTAAATAGTCATCCATGCTGGCCTCCAACATCCTTTTTGTTTCCTCGCCTGGTGTATGAGCTGTTAATGCAATGATCGGAATGTGAACATGGTAAGATTTCTCCATTCCTTATCCGCCTCTTTGCTTCAAATCCATCCATTTCTGGCATCTGCATGTTAATTTCAACACCAAAGTCACACACTGACACACATGTATATGAGACTACGAACAAGAATATACTAACACGCTGGTTGAGTTTATAATGTTTAATTCATTACCTGACACACCAGCATGACCATTAATTCATTTCCCAAATTCCATAGCCCTTTTCTTTTTCCATTTTTTTTCTTGTTACATTCAATAGCATGACCCTCTCTGAACCTGAACCCCTACCCCTTCATAAACTTCAAAAATTCCTCTATTTCTTTCCATCCACAATACCCAAAAGTTCATCAAGTCCAAATGAATTTGCATTCAGTTATGAGGAAAGTTCAAGTAACCTTTATACATATGTTCTGCCTCAAGTTTCACTATGTATATCAATCACATGGAGATCTTGAACCTGCAGAGAGAGCATGAAGAAAAGCTTTAGATAATTAGCCTGACATGATACACTTACGACCAATTAAGAAAATTCTCCAACACCAGCTAGTTGGTGGCATCAATGCATTCATCTTTATCTAGAATTGATGGCTAATGGCAACATAAGTCGGCACAACTCTATACCACATACAAATTGCAAAGACATCCATTGTTACAATCATACAATCATGTCAATTTAGCATCCAATGGTACAGTTATGGACGTCCGACATACGTACCTTTTAATGGTTTACTATATAGAAGCCCTGCCCATCCTCTTCAAGGGGACCCACATAACTGTCATAGAATCTGCTAAGAGTGCAATGCAAGACTACTTAAAATTCTCTGCAACAGCACACACCCATTGTATAAAAGTACAATTTCAAAAGTACAAGCCTGCAAATGTACTGATAGCATATAGGCATGCTTTTCTGTATATCAAACTAACTTACAGAGAATCAATGGGCAAATCCAGATTACACATGTAAAACTATTGCAAGTGATATAGGTTACACAAGATATATGCCACATGATAAGAGCATCTCCAACAGACTCCCTACACGAGCTTTTAAGTAACTTAGGGAATTTGCTCCAATGTACTCCCTATCATGCTCCTCAAATAATAAAATCACTAGAAGCTCCTAAATGCATGTAGATAGAAAGTGGCTCTAGTGCATTCAGTTGCACTTTCTTATTACTCTTGCCAAAATATTAAATTTAAAGAGTATAAAAATGGTTATTTCTTCTTAAAATTTAACCATGGTTGGAGGAACAATGTAAAAACAAACCCCTGTGAAATAATTTGTGGTGGAGTCCACTAAATATGTTGGCAGAATAATAGCTATCTAATTAATAAGACACAATATAGAATTAGAGTGAACCAGGCTAACCTATCTGTGCAAAATGAGGCAAGATAGCTCCAGATAGTAATTACTGCAGAAGTTCAATGTGACATGAGGGACCAGTGACCATTCTGCACTCATTTCAAACCATGGGATCAAGAAGTCCTTAATTTTGGTTTTTCAAAGTGGCCAGTATTGAATCCCTATATTTCTGCCAATCCTATAGTTCTTCAAGGGTGCAGGTTCTACTAC